>JAVJIF010006782.1:0-260486 GCA_038442645.1 Agave tequilana
ATGTACCCTTTCTTGTCTCCGCTATAGCCTAGGGCTATACCGAGTCGGATCTCAGGGAGAGCTAGTGTAGAAACGTTACGATACACGTGAGAAGATAAAACGAGAACTCTTCTTTGTTTACAAGAATAAAGAATCAAAAGAAAAACAAATAAAAGAATTAGTGGCTATGTTCATGGTGGAAATCGGGAGAAATCAAGATTGAGATGGATTTGAACTAACAACTAAAAAGAAAGTAAAATCAAGAAAACTTTGAATGCAAGAAATCCATGACTAGCTAACCTTAACTACCTTGCTAAACTAACTAAACTCCGTGATAGTGATGCGTGCCTCATGTTGATTCATCGGCATGTATTTGTCTTGCTTGTGGTCTAATTACTTTCCCACTTGGATGATGGGGATTCATTCTTGGACTTGTCTTGTAGCCTCCATAGATGGTCATCGGCCTACAAATGGACTTTCACTAATGGAATCAAAAGAGCTACACTCAAGTGATGCAAATGAAAAAAACATACAACATTCACTAATGGAAGTAGTGAAGTTATACATCAAATAGCATATTGGTGCTTCCATCTCCATGTTCCATCAAGGCACTAGTTCGAAGACTAGGCTCCAAGTGAGGCACACATGAATCATATGGAGAATTACAACAAAATCTTGCCAAGAAATGAAAAGAAACCCATCGGAGAAGAGAAGACCATACAAATTGTAAGATGAAGTAAAGCAATCACACATGAGCTAGAAGTTAGCAAGGTAGTAGTTAGCTAGTTCATGGAGAAGGAATTAGCTACTACAAGCCATTACAAAAAGAAAACAAAGCATGAATAAATTGCTAGAAATTAACAAAGCAAGTAAAGTGAAAGAAAACAAACTAGAATCAAGCTCAAGTAGAGGATGGAGAATGGATCAATCCTTGTTGCTTCAAGTGTCACTCTTGATTACACAAGCTCTCTCTCTCACAATCACTCTCTTTTACAATGAAATCTAGGGAGGAAGAAGATCATAGAGAGCTACAAACCCTAAACAAAAACTATCAAAATACAAAACTATGAACTAAACTCTCTCTCTTCTCTGATCAGTCTTTTCTCGCAGGTACAAATGAAGTATTTATAGGAGAACTGAGAAGCATCCAGAAGCAAGGTTGTTGCCACAAAATCCGGGGCTCAACGGCCACAAGATTGCCGCGGGCGGCGCGGCATGGGCGCGGCACGGTTGCGGCCGTTGGGTCCAGATTTTCTGGTGAGATCTGGTATCTGGGTTGTTATCCACGTGGACCACTTAGATTCTGAGTTTGTTGCGCGGATCTCTCTAGATCTGGTTTGAGATTTGGCTTTATCCTTAAGCTTGGATTAATCACTTAATTAGTGGTAATTAAGTGATTATTTGAAAATCTCTCTCTTAAATGTGTACCTGCAAATATGTAGAGAAGAGGATTAAAATTCATATATTTATTTGTAATATGCATGGGAGTTATGATGTAAAATATGCAATATTGGATACAATCACACCCCCACACTTATTCTTTTGCTCGTCCCGAGCAAAACAAAGAAAAAGAAAATCTAGACTAACAATTTATTACACCACTTTCGCAGGTGAAGCGATTGCACTGAGCGTGTGCAACAAGCCGTTAAACCTCTAGGTTACCCTAGAGGAGGAGTGTTGTCTCCTGAGGGTTTTCAGCGGATTACACCCACAAAATCCATAAAGAAAGAAGACAAATGTTAGTATTTTGAAAACGCATTTTGAATAAGAGACATGTTTACGAACTATTTTTGCAAAAATATAAGTGATCCTAGGTCATAAGTCCACCTATAATCATTCTTCCTTAAACTTAGTATCCATGCAAGATCTTGTTTTTAATTAAGGTAAGAATTCAAAATTGGATTGAATATTTTATCCTTCATAAAACCTAGATAATATGCACACCGTGCTCTGTGAAAATTTCTGGGATTTCAACTCCAACCATCAAGCCATTTATTTATATATATTCTTTTTTTCTTTTTCTTCCCTTAGTTTTATTAGGCTTTCTAATTCACCCATGTAGCGAGCCTATAACCGATGACTCCCAGACCAGATGGTCTTAGGGCACCAGATGAGGAAACATCCCTCGGGTTTAAGGACTCGAGTGAAAAAAAGCCACAAAACTAAGAGGGATTATTCTTAATCACCGTTAGGCGTGAATAATCATGCTTCTTGAGGCACAATTACCCAGCTTAATAAGTGAGATCACCGTTAGGCGTGAGTCATCATGCTTCTTGAGGCACAATTTCCCAGCTTAATAAGTGATCTTTTATTTATATATTTTTTTTTTTTTCTTTTTCTCTTTTTTTTTTTTTATATTTTTTTTATATATTATATATGGCATTTTGGTCTTTGTTTCCATCCCAAGAAATGTGTAAGTGTAAAGTGCATATTATCTAAGGCAAAAAATGCAAGATAAAAATATCTCCTCAATTTTACTTACTTAGCCTATAATTTTCAAACAAGATCTATTATTTCAACTAAGTTTAAGATGTCATAATTAAGGCTTTCTTAATTTCTAAGATACATCTTAATTTCTTAAAAATAGATCAAAACTTGTTCTTATTCAAAAAGTTTTTTTTCAAAGTTTTTTTTTTTTTTTTTTTTTAAAGAAAAGTAAAAGAAAGAAAGTCTAAAAACTCTATGTTAGTAAACCCTCCCCACACTTATTTCATGCATTGTCCTCAATGCATTATGATATATGTATGCATGAAACAAAATGGAAGGGAAGGAATTTTTTATTTTCAAAAAAATTTATTTACAAAGAATATACAAATGTAACTCTCACCTGGGTTTTTGGTCGCTTCCCTCTGGCCCGTTTCCCATCGTTCCAATGTGTTCTCTTTCTTGAGCTCCATTGGGAAACGGTCTGAATTATTTTAACCCTAGGTGTTTCCAGTTTCAATTGGTTGTTATGTTCATTCATACTCTCTCCACCACATCGTTCACAAACAAAATCCTTCTCATCACTTTCACTTAAAATCTCATCACTTCCAGTGTTTAGAAATTTTAGCTCTTCTCCATATAATTCTTCAAAATTCACATTAACATCCGGAAGTGGACAATTAACTAATTTACCCCGAGTTGACTCATCTAAGCACATGATCTCATCAGCAAACAAGTCTTCAAATGATATATCAATTGGAGGTTCAAATACAGTCTCAGTTGGCTCATTGAAAGTGAAGATATCCAAATCAACTTTCCCCTTTTGAAAGGGTACTCGGATAAGAGAATCACAAGGTTGTGACTCATCTTTTGGATCTTCACCTTCCTCCTCACAATTGTTACTAATGAAATTAACCTCAAATGTTTGATCTTTTGTTTTGTGAGGCTGTGTGTGGAAGACATTGTGTTCATGTGTCATGTTACCAAAAGTCAACCTCATAGATCCATTCCGGCAATTAATGATTGCATTTGCAGTAGCCAGGAATGGTCGACCCAGAATGACAGGAATTTGTGCCCTTTGATTGGAATTTGATACTGGTTTTGTTTCAAGGACAACAAAGTCAACAGGATAAAAGAATTCTCCAACTTTGACAAGGACATCTTGAATTACCCCCTTGGGTTTAGTAACAGAGCGGTCAGCCAATTGAATGGTCATTTGGGTCGGGAGAAGAACCTAACCCCAATTGTTGGTACACAGAGAAAGGCAGGAGATTGATACTGGCCCCCAAATCAAGAAGTGCCCTATTGATGGTAGTCTGTCCTATGATGCATGAAATGGTGGGGCTCCCTGGGTCTTTGTACTTAACAGGAATTGGACCAGTGAGCAACTCATTGATGGATGATGCTAGGAAGAGTTTTTTAGGGACTTGGGTCTTTCTCTTCTTGGTGCACATTTCCTTCAAAAATTTGGCATATGATGGCACTTGTTGAATGGCATCAAGAAGAGGGACATTGACTTGGACCTTTTTGAATGTTTCTTTTATTTTCTCCATGTGAGCATTTGACTTGTTATTTAAAAGCCTATTTGGATATGGTACTCTAGGCTTATAAGGTTGCTCATCTACCTTTTCTTTCCCTTTGGCTTGAGATGTGGATGGCTCTACACTAGAGGATGGTTTGTCAAAAGTTGGTGACATTGGGACATGAGGAGTTTGCTTTGGTACTGGATGAGATTGTGGACTAGAAACCTTATTGTCAACTTGTTTTCCAGATCTCAGGGTATGAATAGCATGACATTGACTGGGTCCTGAATCTTCCACTTTATTCAAAGAGAAGTGGTGTTTAGGATTTGGCAATGGCTGGTTTGGGAAAAAACTTTTTTGATTCTCAGCCAATTGACCAATTTGGACCTTTATTTTATTCAACTCCTGCTCCTGGTTCTTTGTAAAGGTTTCTAGCATTTTTTTCAACTCAGATATTTCAGAATTATTTTGGGGTGGATGTTGAGGATATGGAGATTGGAATTGTGATTGGTAATATGGTGGAGGATTCTGATAAGACTGATATGACTGTGGTGGACTTTGAGATGGATGAACATACAGTGAATTTTGATCAAAACTGGATGAATGAAACTGAGCATTGTATGGATGTGGAAGTGGTGGCATATGATGCTCAGGACCAGACTGACTCCACAAAGAATTTGGATGGTTCTGCCATCCTGACTTGTAAGTGCTGGAGTATGGAGGTCTGGTAAAAGTTGCATTCATGTTCTCCTGAAATGATTGGGGCTGATAAAATGGACACTCCTCAAAGACATGGCTAAGGTCATGACAGTTGGTGCAACCTGGTTTAATCAAAGGCAATGGGTTGACCTGGTTGACCACAGAATTCCCTTTTGACTCAAGCAGTTCTATCCTCTTCATTAATTGTGTGATCTTGGTTTCTGCAGCTATAGAGGATTCTTTGGAATGTGTACCAGTTCTGGAAGTGGTGGAAGTGGATTTGTCAGGACAAGACTCCCACTGAATGGTTTTCTCAGCTAGGGTTTCAAAGAGATCCCACCCCTGATGTTCATCTTTTTTCAGGAATTCCCTTGGCACATGGATTCCAAAAGGGTTTTTGTTTGGTAATCTAATCCATCATAGATAATCTGGCATAGACGCCATTTCTCTATGCCATGATGGGGACATAGGGCAAGGAGGTCTTTGAAACGCTCAAGATATTTCCAAAAAGGTTCATTTTGTTCTTGCTTGAATTGCATTATGTTTTTTCTCATGAGGGCTGTTTTGTGGATAGAATAGAATTTCCTAAGAAAGACCTTAACAAAATCATCCCATGAAGATATGGAACTGACAGGAAGACTATAAAGCCATTTCTTAGCTAAATCCTTAAGTGCAAACGGTATGAACCGTAACCTAACAGCATCCTCAGAAAGTTGGGAAATTCTCATCATTTGGCATACCTCTTCAAACTCACGAATAAAGAGGTACGCGTCCTCAGACTCTAGACCATGGAAGTGGGGAAGTGTATTTATGAATTGTGGTTTCAGCTCAAAGTTGTTTCCATTAGGCTCGGGGAGAAGAATGCATGAAGGAATGGAGGTGCGAATCGGATAAAATCGATCCTGAAGTGAGACGTTGTTGGTCATGATGTGAAGTGGATGTGTAAGTGCAAGTGTAGAATTAGGATCACAAAACCACTATCGTATATACAATCACAAACAACGTGCACCGATCACACCAGCGAAAAAGAAAAATAACAAACAAATAAAAGAAAAAATCAATCCAAGCTTCTAGGTTTCTGACCCTAGACGACTCCTAACAATAGATCGTCCACAGGAGGTTCAGTGTAGACACTGACTATAAGCAAATCGGCCAGGGAAGGGTAAAGTTGGTGGGAGGTTTTCCGTCCGGAGACGTTCCTTAATTAAGTAACCACCGTCCTTCGGGCTTTCGGCCCTCAACCCCTTTCCTAGACACCGATTACGCGGAAGTCAATTTCCAACACTTTTCCCCCTTAGGAAAATCTCCTAGATGAGTCCGAGTTGTCCCTAGGGCCAACGTCTAGCAATTTTTAATTATAAGCTTAGGATTGTGAGTACGTGGGGAAAATGATTTCCGGGCTAAGGAAAGGGTAATGACCTCCCCCACCTTATGTTATTTACAGGAATTGCCCTTAGAATTAATTGTGCAAGTGTACGATATAGAAACAAACAAGGTTCACTCCAAGTAAGAAAAATCAAACAAAGAGTGAGTCTTAGTCTATATGCAATGAATCACGTACCTTGTCCCACGCACTCTTCAACAGTAAATTTAAAGTAATTGAAAGACACGTGCCTATGCAAGATGTCTAAACAATTTTTATCGATTTACAACCAATCTTTTACTGTTGATTAACAAGTATCAGGTGAAGAATACAAGATTTCAAGAATATAGGCTACTGTTTTTTACAGAGAGCAAAGTCCTGCAGAAAAATGATTTACAGAGAGCTCCTTTGTGCCGCGTTTTCCTGGGTTTTGCCGTGAAACGCGGCAGTTTAGGGGATTCCTGGTCTCTGCTTTCGAGAGCAGAGGCCCAGGTCCAACTGAAAGCTTCTGAAGTGCAATATATTCTGTATCTTCAACCTGTACCTGCAACAGAGAAGACGTATCGTTTAGTTTCTCACTTTTAAAAATACCGTCGCTCTCCCCGGCAACGGCGCCATTTTGTTTAGACGAGAGAGGTGTACTTATTATGTGTATAGAATGTATTTGATGTACCCTTTCTTGTCTCCGCTATAGCCTAGGGCTATACCGAGTCGGATCTCAGGGAGAGCTAGTGTAGAAACGTTACGATACACGTGAGAAGATAAAACGAGAACTCTTCTTTGTTTACAAGAATAAAGAATCAAAAGAAAAACAAATAAAAGAATTAGTGGCTATGTTCATGGTGGAAATCGGGAGAAATCAAGATTGAGATGGATTTGAACTAACAACTAAAAAGAAAGTAAAATCAAGAAAACTTTGAATGCAAGAAATCCATGACTAGCTAACCTTAACTACCTTGCTAAACTAACTAAACTCCGTGATAGTGATGCGTGCCTCATGTTGATTCATCGGCATGTATTTGTCTTGCTTGTGGTCTAATTACTTTCCCACTTGGATGATGGGGATTCATTCTTGGACTTGTCTTGTAGCCTCCATAGATGGTCATCGGCCTACAAATGGACTTTCACTAATGGAATCAAAAGAGCTACACTCAAGTGATGCAAATGAAAAAAACATACAACATTCACTAATGGAAGTAGTGAAGTTATACATCAAATAGCATATTGGTGCTTCCATCTCCATGTTCCATCAAGGCACTAGTTCGAAGACTAGGCTCCAAGTGAGGCACACATGAATCATATGGAGAATTACAACAAAATCTTGCCAAGAAATGAAAAGAAACCCATCGGAGAAGAGAAGACCATACAAATTGCAAGATGAAGTAAAGCAATCACACATGAGCTAGAAGTTAGCAAGGTAGTAGTTAGCTAGTTCATGGAGAAGGAATTAGCTACTACAAGCCATTACAAAAAGAAAACAAAGCATGAATAAATTGCTAGAAATTAACAAAGCAAGTAAAGTGAAAGAAAACAAACTAGAATCAAGCTCAAGTAGAGGATGGAGAATGGATCAATCCTTGTTGCTTCAAGTGTCACTCTTGATTACACAAGCTCTCTCTCTCACAATCACTCTCTTTTACAATGAAATCTAGGGAGGAAGAAGATCATAGAGAGCTACAAACCCTAAACAAAAACTATCAAAATACAAAACTATGAACTAAACTCTCTCTCTTCTCTGATCAGTCTTTTCTCGCAGGTACAAATGAAGTATTTATAGGAGAACTGAGAAGCATCCAGAAGCAAGGTTGTTGCCACAAAATCCGGGGCTCAACGGCCACAAGATTGCCGCGGCGGCGCGGCATGGGCGCGGCACGGTTGCGGCCGTTGGGTCCAGATTTTCTGGTGAGATCTGGTATCTGGGTTGTTATCCACGTGGACCACTTAGATTCTGAGTTTGTTGCGCGGATCTCTCTAGATCTGGTTTGAGATTTGGCTTTATCCTTAAGCTTGGATTAATCACTTAATTAGTGGTAATTAAGTGATTATTTGAAAATCTCTCTCTTAAATGTGTACCTGCAAATATGTAGAGAAGAGGATTAAAATTCATATATTTATTTGTAATATGCATGGGAGTTATGATGTAAAATATGCAATATTGGATACCAATCAGTAACATCCAAAAAAGAGGTCGAGGCGTAACATGGATGACCATTAAAGTTGAAAAAACTGTTGTTAAAAGCCATATCACAAAAGAAATGTCAAAATCAAATAAAGAAAAACAAATAAACAAACAAACAAACAGAAAAAGATCTAACCTAAGTTAGGGTAAACCTTAGACCTAGACGACTCCTAACTGGTTAGACTGTCCACGGGGGTATATTACAGAATCTGACCACAAGTTAATCGGCCAGGTAGGGGCAAGATCAGTGGGAGGTATTCGTGCCTAAGCAACTGGCCTAATTATGCCAAACCACCAACCTTCGGGGTTTCGCCCCTCAATCCCCTACCTTAGACACTGATTTGGCAAGAGTCAAATTCTAATCAACTTTTCCCTTAGGTCAGTCTCCTATGTGAGTCCGAGATGTCCCTAGGGCCAACGTCTACTCAGTTTTAGTTAGGCTTGGGTTAGTACGTAAGGAGATTATTTGTGGCTAAGGGAGGGTAATGACTTCCTCATCTTATCTTATTTATAGGACAGGCCCTTAAGATTGATTGTGCAAAGTGTGCAAGATATAGAAAAGTAACATTCAATAAGCAAATAATCACTCAAGAATGTTTCCTAAACTATATGCTATGCATACGTACCTTTTGCTCCAGCACTCTTCAACAATAATATAAAATGTAAACGAATTAGACACGTGCCTAAATACAAAGTCTAAACCATTTTTAGCATTTAACAAACATCATTTTATTGTTGAGGTTAGAAAGTATGTACAGTGAGACAAACAAGAAAATAAATAGCTACAGAATTTTAGATTTGCAATTCAGCCATCCTGCAAAAATACAGGTTAGTAGTTCACTCAGATTGCCACTAGAATGTAACAAATCTAAGGGCTTCTGGGCTCTGCTTTATTGAGCAGAGTTCAGGGCCATTTATATGTCCACTGCAGCAAAAATTTCCTTGTTGTTAAACCTGTACACTAAGAACAAATAAGAAGGTTAACCAAAAATGTAAACTTAAAAGGAGAATTACTTACCATCCCTCTGTGACAACGGCGCCAAAATTTGATTGAGTTGGACCTGCACACTGAAAATACAGAATTTCAAAATTTAAGGATAGAGAGTATAAGGTACTCAATACTATCGTGATAGCAAGTGGCTATGCAGGTCGTGATCCACAAGGAGAGACTAGCGATGGAAGCTTTTTTAGCAAGTTCTCTTTTAAGTTACATTCAATGGTTAAGGATCTTCTTTTAGTTCTTTAAAAGAAAAGAAAAATAGGTTAAAGTTAAGTTAGGTAGAAAGTGGTAGGTTGAGAAGGTGGAGAAAATAGAAAAATGGATATATATAAAGAAATTGAAAAGAGTGATAAAAGAGTTGGGAGATTGTGGTGTTGTTAATCTAAACTAAAATTAAAAGAAAAGAAAGTAAAAACCTAAAAACTTACTTAACTCTTCGGCGCCTGCTTACCTTTGACCCGTATTGATAATGTACCTTTGTTTTAAGGCGAGCGAAGTATGACAAATAGGATCTTCCCTATTCCCGATTTACGCGATGAAATGAAGGGGCAAGCTATACTACCATAGAAATGGATATCCATCACCATAAGCCATCAATGGCACCTGCAAGGGCAAGGCAACTTCGAGACTATCAGAGTCATTTGGATTCACAAAGACAGAAGAGGGAAGCAAAAAAAACAAGAATAGAAAATAAAAGAAAACTTTGATTCGATTCAAATAACAATGAAAGAAAAGATTACTTACACCGGTGTCACCCTCAGTACAAGCTTGTTCTCATTCCTCCATGAAAATCTCCTCTACTCTCAGTTACATAAAGAAAATAAAAATTATATAAAAGAAAACTAAAAATCTAAGTTATAAACCACAGAATAGCCTAACTTCTACTCTCTGCTTGGTCGTCCCTCTGCCTCTGATGTGTGGAGTATTTATAGCATAGAAATGGATAAGTAAATGAGTAAAAAGATAGGGAGAGCTGGCTATTTCTGAATTTTAATCCTCTCTTTATCTCCAAACTTGACTTGATGTGGATATTCAGTTCTGATCTGCAGCTTGTTGGCGTGTTGATTGCTGAATATAACTTATCAAATAAAAGAATTAGAAATAGTGATCAACTTAAGCACTATAGACCTTTGAGGTTTCTTTCTGGATCATCTTAAATCATCAGATTTGAGTTTTGGTAGCGAAAGTTATGATTCAAATACTAAAATGTATCCAGTCAGAATCAGAGTCAAAATTGCTTCATATCATCCGTTGATCTTCTCTCTATCCATTTATCCCTTTGAATTTTGAATTTGGACACTGTATTTGACATTATCCTCAATTGATCTTTAGCTAACCAAAATGAATTTATAGGAATCTGAATTTTACCAATTTCCATTTGGTATTATCTTTCTGATTTGCTCTGATCTTCAGCTGAACATTTACCCCAATTCTTGATTTATTCTAACTAGATCTGGGATCATCCTCAGCTAACCAGATAGATTCAGTTAAATCTAATTTTAACTGATATTTATTTAATTTAATCCTCTTTCTCTTTATCTTCTGCAAAATAGACATTTAAGACAAGGAAATTAGCAGTTTTATTACACGATAAATGTAGGAGTGTAATGAAAAGAATGCAAAATATGTGTACGATCATCAGCCAATTACCCCTGTTTCTCAGGTTATGGTATCTTTTATTAACAAGCATTAATATGAGTTATTATTAAAGAGTAACTGATATCTCCAACAACTAGTGATGTCAATAATAACTGATAATCTGACAACTGATATCGAATAACTGAGTAGCTGACAACTAATATCTGACGTCTAAAATAGGATACTGGAGATATAGCCACTAACACAATGGTGTCACTAACAACTGGTAACTGATACATATATCTACCAACTCCTGTAAACTCTGAACACATCATATGATCACCAACAAATAATCTCACCAATAACTAATAAAGTGATGACTGCTATCTGATAACTCTGAAGTACAAGATTACCGATACTGACTAGGTCACTATCACAATAACTCACTCTCTATTAACTGAAGTAATCAATAACTAAACATGAAGCACATGGTATATCCTCGAGATCAACACAATAACGGATATTGAAATCATAACGAAGTAAGGGAATCATCCTCAAATAACATATGGTCTAGAATATCTACTTCTGATACTCAACATCAACAAAATATCACCTAAATAATCTCAAATACTCACAACTATAAATCCAGCTACGTCAAACCTCTCTTAATGAGTTCAAGATCTGATATAAATAACGTAAATCTAGTTTAACTCCAACTCAAGATCAATCCAAATCACAATCCAACTTTCCTCACAACTAATACTGAATTAAGAATAATAAACAACTAGTAAAAGCTAACAAGAATACTAATATCCTGGTGATAAAATATCGAGTCTAGAAATGTCTAACATCAAATCACATCTGATCCATTATCTGTAGTATCTCTAAACCATGTCATATCGGTTGAGACGTCATATCTACTTGTCCATAATATCCAAAAAAGTTTCGGTCAGAAATAATCACTAAATACATGAATACTAAAATCTGATAACTAATACACATAAAATCTAGCATTAATCTCAAACACAAACTATATCAACCTCAAGATCGAGCCGAGTCAAGTCACAGTCTAAAGTGTATCAGTACTAGGCCTAAACCAAAAGCGTCAAACTACCAACACATGAAATGACGCTGATGCAAACTTATATCAGCTACGTAAATAAAGTGAACAATCATGGATGTCTCATAAAGTTATACAAGTGATTAAACTGGTAAAATATAACAGAAAGTCACATGAAATGATAAGAGTAACATGTAAACGCATACCGTCAACGGTAAATAAGAAAATACACAAGAACAAACACTCACAAGAAATGATGCGGTTTCAGAACCGAATCGCCGTATGGTCTTCACTGCACAAACCAGTATGATTGGTCACTAATATTGCACATTTAATATCATATTCTCTTACTTATTATAGAATAAACTCTGCATTGTCTTAATTAAATGTTTAATTTATTTGCAGGCCCATTCCTAAAGGAGAGTGAAGAGAAATGAGCCCAAAGCCCACTAAATTCTGAATTAAATCAGAATTAATTCGAACCCAGTGAATCAGGGCAAAAATCAGAGAGGTTGAAACCGGTTGAGAAGAATCCTCCTAGAATCGATCGGTTGAAGCAAATATCAAAAGCCATTTCGTTACAATCCCGGACGTAAACGAGAAATCCAACTGAAGATAAAGCCATAACGCGAAACCGGGGAGCTCCACCTACAGGGTGTGGCCACCTGGCCATACCCTGGCCGCGAAAATGCGGCCAGGGCCGCGTTTCCGCGGCTCTGTTAGGGAGTTAGGGGGAGCGTTTGCTCCCCCTATCTCCATACTCTTCTGTAGGTTGGGTTTTTGCCTATAAAAGGGCAGGATTTGCACTGAAAATGGGACGACCATGCAGAGATAGGATTTAGTCCAGTTTTTTATTTTGTAATTTAGGTTTTTATTTTCTTTTATGTAACTTTAATTTATATATAAGCTTAGGTAAGATTGAGATTCATGTAAGTAAGAGAGAGAGGCTTATGTTGAGAGTGACACCGATGTACCCTCCTCCTTTCTTCCATCGTTTCAAGCAATAAAAGGTAATCATTTTTTATGTTCGTTTCTTTACTTTTGTTTTCTTTTTCTTCTTTCTACTTTACCTCTCTTGGTTTGATGAGCTTGCAAGTGAATCCAGAAGCATAAGTCTAACAATGTTTGTGTGAGTGCCAACGATGATTCATGGTGATGTTCTCCTCCTCAAGATCCGTATCACTTCATTCTTGCTCGTCTTGATGATTTAATGCGAACGGGGACTGAGCTCGATCCTATGGCCTATGCGTTGAACGCCTCCGAAGTAAGGTAGAACATGCAAGGGTTCTAGGTAAGTCATCAACCAAACTAGATGAGTACTTCTTTGATCTTCTTTCTTTTCTTTTACTTCTTAGTTTAGATCACCAACACGATTTCTTTCATCACTCCTTTCCCATTTCTTTTCCAATTCATTTGTACATAGTCATTTTCTTGTTTTCTCTACCTTCTCCATCTATCGCTTTCTTTTTAACATTAACCTAACTCTTTCTTTTTCATTTTCATTTCTTAAAACAAAGAAGAACTTCATTTTTCTTCACAAAGATTTCAATAAAACCTTGAACGCTTTTATCGCTAACCCTCCTTGTGGATCACGACCCACATAACCACTTGCTATCGCGATAGAATTGAGCACTTGCACATCCTACTCTTAGATCTAAAATTCTGTATTTTGTGTGCAGGTTTAAGCTTCAATCAAATTTTGGCGCCGTTGCCGGGGAGGGTGACGATTTTTATTGAATTTTTGAACTAAAACGAATTTTTCTTCTCTGTTGCAGGTTACAGGGCAGGAAAAGCAAGAAAAAAAGGATTACAGTAACATACAAGTGGTCTTGGGCCTCTGTTCCAAAAACAGAGACCAAGTACCCTCTGAATTGCCGCGTTTGCTCGGCTTTAGCCGCGTTTCCGCGGCAAGGAAGAGTGCACTACTGACTAGCTTTTTTTGCAGGGCTGCTTGCTTTGCAAAATTAGAGTTTTCTGTAAACTTTATTTCTTATATGCCATCACTATAAGCCTGCTAATAAACCAACAGTAAAACATTTGTTGAAAAAGTTAAAAAATTGATTAGACGTTTGCATTTTAGGCACGTGTCTTTTCAATTCATTTACTTTACTGTTGAAGAGTGCTGGAGCAAGGTATGTTCGCATTGCATTTAGAATAGGACTCATCTCTTGGTTGATTTACATTGCTTTGAGTGAATCTTGTTTATCTTGTACACTTGCACAAAATTGATTTTAAGGGCAACACCCAATAACAAGATAAGGTGGGGATTTAATCACCCTTCCTTGGCCCAAAAATCAGAATCCAAGAACTCACTAACCCGAGCCTAACTAAAAATGAGTAGACGTTGGCCCTAGGGACATCTCAGACTCAATTAGGAGATTATCCTAGGGGGGAAAGGTGTTGAAATTTGACTCCTGCCAAATCAGTGTCTAGGAAAGGGATTAAGGGCCGAAAGCCCGAAGATTGGTGATTATTTAATTAAGGAACGTCTTTGACGGATAACCTCCCACCAATCTTGCCCTGACCTGGCTGATTAGCTTGTGGTCAAAGTCTGCATTATACCTCTCGTGGACAGTCTAACCAGTTAGGAGTCGTCTAGGTCATAGGTCTACCCTAACTTAGTTTAGAATTTTTTCTTTTTATTTGTTTGCTTATTTGTTTGTTTTTTTTTTTTGTTTGTATTCTATTGTATGATATGGCTTATAATAACAATTTTTTCAATTTTAATAGTAATCCATATTACACACCGACCTCTTTTTCGGATATTACCAACCCAGCATATTATAACTTAACCAACCTAGTGTGCCGGATTGGTCTTATCCGAATCAATATAACCCATACCCCCATCTTATAACCATAATTTCCAGAATAATTTCAACTCTTCACAGAGTCAGTGGGGATTCACCTCCCCCGAGTCTAATTTTCAACCAACTTGTCCTCCTATTCCACCTAGTCCACAATATTTTCAAGATTCATACTCAGTTCCACCAGTCCAAAATAGAAGACCATCAATTTTGGAAATGAGTATGCGTGAGTCTAAACAACAATCACAAAATCTGATGGACTCACAATTTCACCACCAATTCTAAGACAAAACTTCATCTTTTCATCAAAACAATGAACCTATCAATTATGAAGAGATGCTTGAAGCCATGACTCAAGCTCAAAACGCTCGTAATCATGACATAGATATGATGGTCCAATCTCTACGTTCCCATCGTTTGACCAGTTCTGATGTAACTAACCATTCTGTTAGAGCCGAAGAGTCAAGTTGTTTTGGAAATCAAGGTTCCATTTCAGAACAATCATTTGAACTTGCCCAAACTCCAAATTTTGAAAATGATATTGACATTTTGGCAAGTTATCCCTTTCCTGAAATAGAACTTGAGAATGAATATGATCCTGAACCCCAACTTAGTGATTCAATTCTACTTCCTGATTCAATAATGACTCCAGTGTCTTCACCTGATTTCAATCTCTTTCCTGAGTCAACATTGGATCCTCTGCCAATTCATCATAAAATTGAATCACCCATCTTTGATGATCATATTGAACTTGACCAATTTTACACTTTTGAAAGTCCTGTTGACAAATTAGCAAGTTCTCATTTTTATGAATTTGAACTCAATGAGAAATGTGACCTAGATTCTCAAATTTATGATCCAGTTCTAATTTCGAATCAATATTGACTCCTGTTTTGTTACCTGACTTGAGTAATATTTTAGAGTCAGTTTTGATTCCCACACCGATCATTCTTGAAGTTGAATCACCAATATTAAGTCACATTCCATTGTTGGAAAATATATGTGGACTTGAGTTTCAACTTCTTGACTTGGACCCACTTCCTGAACTAATTTTGACTCCTAAACCTTTACTTGACTTAAGTCACCTTCCTGAGTCGGTATTAGTTCCTGTACTTCCTGAGTCCAAGTCAATCATTCTATCTTTTCACAATCCATTTTGGGATGAGGCGGTTGACAAATTTGCTTCCGAAATTAAATATGGAATTTGAAAATTAGATGGGGTCAAATATTTAATAAAAATCATTCATGCATATATCATTTTAGTGAGTTATATTAGAGAAATTTCTGGTGGGTTCCTTGAAACTCCACGAAAAGTCGATTGGGCCGCATTTCGTGGACCAATCAGACCACCACCGGAACCACCACCTTAAGGTAATATTTCCTTTCCTTTCTTCTTTTTCATGCATCTATGCATTAATTCATACATTGAGGACAATGCATGAGATAGGTGTGGGGGAGGGTTCTAACATAACTTAGGTTTTTCTTTAATTTAAAAAACTTTTTGAAAATAGAAACAATATTTTGACATATTTTTTGTAAGAAATTAAGTCAATTTTAAGGAATAGGAAAATCCAAGTTAGAATTTCTTATACTTGATCAAAATAAGATTATTTGTTTGATTTTTAGGGTTAGGAAGAAAATTTGTCAAAGTAATTTAGTCTTGATCTTTACCTTGATGAAATATGCACACTTCATACACTTCCACACTTAGGGTTCAAAAATAAAGATTCTTATGCCTTATAAAAAATAAAAAAAAGAAAAAAATATAAAGATAAACAAATCTAATTATTGATTAGCTAGGTGCTTTGGCCTAAGCAAGCCTTAGTATTTATGCGAAAGATGTTAGATAAGTTTGAGAAAAAATATATATGAAAATCTTCTGATTAAGTTGGGTATTTGTGCCTAATTAAGCATAAGTATTCACGCCTAAAAGGGGTTCAAATAATAAAACTCTTAGTTTTGTGGCCTTGTTTGCTCGAGTCCTTAAGTCCTTGGGGTGTTTTCTCACCTGGTGCACTAAGACCGTTTGGTTTGGGAGTCATCGATTAAAGGATTGTTACATGGGCAGATTAGAAAGCCTAATAGAACTAAGGAATAATACCACAAATATATATATATAAATAAATAAGGCATAAGAGTTAGAGTTAATGAACCCTTAATCAAAATTTTCACAGTCACAAGGTGCATATGACTTAGGGTAAAGTAATAGACTAGATGAGAAGTACAATTTGACTCCTTACTTTGATTGATAACAAATTTTTGAATAGAGACTAAGTTTAGGAATGAAAAATTCAGTTTTCCTATAACTTATAGATTATTTAAATCTTAAAATTATATTTCAAATATTTTCTCTTTCAAAATGCTTTTTGAAAATACTAACTCTTTGTTTCTCTTTCTTTATGGATTTGTGGGTGTAATATACTGAAAACCCTCACGAGACAAAACTCGTCCTCTAGGGGAAACCTAGAGATTTAATGGCTTGTTGCACATGCTCAGTGCAATCGCGTGACCTGCGAAAGTGGTCTAATAATCCTTAGTATAGTTTAGTTGTTTTGCTCGAGGATGAGCAAAAGATAGGTATGGGGGTGTGATTGGTCACTAATATTGCACATTTAATATCATATTCTCCTACTTATTATAGAATAAACTCTGCATTGTCTTAATTAAATGTTTAATTTATTTGCAGGCCCATTCCTAAAGGAGAGTGAAGAGAAATGAGCCCAAAGCCCACTAAATTCTGAATTAAATCAGAATTAATTCGAACCCAGTGAATCAGGGCAAAAATCAGAGAGGTTAAAAATCGGTTGAGAAGAATCCTCCCAGAATCGATCGGTTGAAGCAAAGATCAAAGGCCATTTCGTCACAATCCCGGACGTAAACGAGAAATCCAACTTAAGATAAAGCCAGAACGCAAAATCGGAGAGCTCCACCAACAGGGTGTGGCCACCTGGCCACACCCTGCCCGCGGAAACGCAGTCAGAGCTACGTTTCTGCGGCTCTGTTAGGGAGTTAGGGGGAGCGTTTGCTCCCCCTATCTCCATACTCTCCTGTAGGTTGGGTTTTTGCCTATAAAAGGGCAGGATTTGCACTGAAAATGGGACGACCATGCAGAGATAGGATTTAGTCCAGTTTTCCATTTTGTAGTTTAGGTTTTTGTTTTCTTTTTATGTAACTTTAATTTGTATGTAAGCTTAGGTAAGATTGAGATTCAGGTAAGTAAGAGAGAGAGAGGCTTAAGTTGAGAGTGACACCGATGTACCCTCCTCCTTTCTTCCATCGTTTCAAGCAATAAAAGGTAATCATTTTTATGTTTGTTTCTTTACTTTTGTTTTCTTTTTCTTCTTTCTACTTTACCTCTCTTGGTTTGATGAGCTTGCAAGTGAATCCAGAAGCATAAGTCTAACAATGTCTGTGTGAGTGCCAATGATGATTCATGGTGATGTTCTCCTCCTCAAGATCCGTATCACTTCATTCTTGCTCGTCTTGATGATCTAATGCGAACGGAAACTGAGCTCGATCCTATGGCCTATGCGTTGAACGCCTCCGAAGCAAGTTAGAACATGCAAGGGTTCTAGGTAAGTCATCAACCAAACTAGGTGAGTACTTCTTTGATCTTCTTTCTTTTCTTTTACTTCTTAGTTTAGATCACCAACACGATTTCTTTCATCACTCCTTTTCCATTTCTTTTCCAATTCATTTGTACATAGTCATTTTCTGGTTTTCTCCACCTTCTCCATATATCGCTTTCTTTTTAACTTTAACCTAACTCTTTCTTTTTCATTTTCATTTCTTAAAACAAAGAAGAACCTTCATTTTTCTTCACAAAGATTTCAATAAAACCTTGAACGCATTTATTGCTAACCCTCCTTGTGGATCACGACCCGCATAGCCACTTGCTATCGCGGTAGAATTGAGCAATTGCACATCCTACTCTTAGATCTGAAATTTTGTATTTTGTGTGCAGGTTTAAGCTTCAATCACAGTACTGATCTACGGATCATCCCATGGATTGGTCTTCGAATCGCCTGTGCATCGGGTCCGGAATGGATACAAATCTGAATCTCCTGTTACCGAATTCAGATCATCCGAGCGAGTTCGAAATGCTGTAACATGCCACCAAACACAAAGAGAGGAAGGGAAATTAATACACATACCTAATACACTCACACATGTACCCATACACGCACGCCACACGTGCAAACATACACATATTCAGGTATACACAAACATAATACAATATAATTATGCATACATACACATAACTATACACTTATATACGTACATACATACATACACCTATATACATACACATATATACACGTATATACGAGTATATACATAATACATATATATATAAGTATACATATAAATACATATTATATATAATACACATACCCATGCACACATCCATGCATAAATACATGCATACACACGTGTATACACCCATGTATATGCGTACATATATACATACCCACACATCTACATTATTACACATAATATAACTAATAAAAATTAACATAAATACATACATACACATACATGCATACCACATCCACTCTCACGCACATATTCATACACAATTAAACACACTTCCACATTATTTTAAGTTTACCCCTACATATTTTAATGCACTTACATTGGGGTGACTTGCGGCGTGCCGATGGAGGCTCTGGCGGAGGCGGCCGCGGAGGAGGTCGACATATAGAGGATCTTGCAGTGAAGGGCCCAGGTGCGCTTGCGCTCATCGATGGCGATCAATGGTGATCCACGGAGGGGACGAAAGGGGGATGCCAGCAAGGTATAGATGAGAGATTCGGCCAAAGAAGAGGAGATGAGAACTTATGGTGTGCCGACGGAGGCTCAAGTGGAGGGGACGGAGGCTGCGAAGGATGTCTTCGGATAGAGAATCTCACCGTGAAGGGTGCGGGTGCGTTCGCGCTTGTCGACGGCGATCAACGGCGACTCACGGAGAGACAGAAGATGGCTCGGAGGATGTTAAAATGCCAAAAGGTTGGGGGCTTGGTGTGGTTGCACATAGAGGGGGCTCGCCTGTATATGCAATGAGTGTCACTGTCCTAGGCCTGGACCTACATGATCACCCCACGAACGGCCCAAGCAGGTTGGGGTGTTGCACACGGGAGGGGTGCAGTTGCTCGGCCATGGGGGCATGGGTGCGCCATGGGGGTGCTGCCAAGGATGGAGGTTGATAGCGGGTGTTGGGTCACGGCCTGTTGCAAGGCACAACCAAGTAAGGGGGCTGGATCTGCTATTACGGTGGTTTGATGTGGATGCTCACGTTAAGGGATGAGGGGATGGAGTCTCGAACGACGAGAGGTGCTCGGATGTTGCTCAACGTCAAGGGGGATGAGCTCCGGGTATGAGATGGGAAGACTGGCCACGGCTCCGGCCATGTGATGGGTGTCGGCAAGGCTTGGTTGTATATGATGGTGGGGTGGAGGAGAGGAAGTGTGCTCGGGCTTGGATGAAGGAGGCGGCTGTAGATGGGAAGATGGAGGAGAAATAGATTAGGGTTTGAATTTAATGATAAGATTACGATGAGATTATATAAGAGAATATATTATGTTGTGGGTATTGGGTTATGGATATAGAAATAGGAATGGGTATTGGGTCTTAGGTGAGTGGGTTTCAGGTTTAGATAAATGGGTATAGATAGAGAGATAGCCTATTGGATGTGGGTATGGATCAAGGAATTGACAAATGGGTATGAGATGTAGGGTAATGGGCTAAGGGTAGGGACATGAGTATAGGATTTAGGAATAAGAATTGGGATATATGGGAATGCAATGAATACACTACAATATTAATAATAATACTAATATTAAAAACAACAATAATTAATCATAATAGTAATAATAATAATTCCAATAACATTACACAATCTTAATAATAATAATAACAACAATAACAATATTTCTAATAATAACAATAACACTAATAATAATAAATAATAATACTAGTAACAATAACAATAGTAATGATAATTAACAACTACCACTACCACTAATATTAATACTACTATTAAAATTAATAAATAAAATAATAGCAACACTAATAATAATAACAATAATTAATAATCATAATGGAAGAATAATAAGAGTAATAACTACCACAAATAATATTAGTTAAAAATAAGAATAATCATAGAAGTAATAGTAATAAGTAATTTAAAATATTAATAAGAAATATTGGTAATTATATATAAAGCCAAATTACCATTTAATATTCCAAATAATTTATTTATTTAATAATGTAATAAGTCATAAATCAAGTTAATAATTAACAATAAAATAATCAGTAAAATAAAATAAATACTTAGAAAAAAAATACAGTATTTTAAACTAGGGATATTACATGGAATCCCCAAATCCTGATACAAATTAGCTCTACTTTGAACCTGATTGTACTGTTGGTAAGAGCCTGACTATTGATATAGGTGGTTACCCATATTAGGTGTGAACCTAAGCTCTGATACTAATCTATAATGCTCCGATCCTACAGATACAAAAAGTTACGGCGATGTACATACGCAGGGCAGAAATATCCTCACGTACGTACGCTAAGCCTCAGTACAGGAAAAAATACAATATATACAATAATTTTAGCATTAAATAAGTACAAGAATATCTGCAAAAGGGTCTGTGATCATGATAGATATGAGTAACAGAGATAAATAAGAAAATAAAATAGAATAATAAAGATATCTATGAATAATCAGGTGTATTCTGTGAAAATATCTGGTACTACACTATTTCAGATCTCCAACCTGGACAGCAAACTGAGGTCGTCAGAAAGTGACCTAGTGAGTGATAAAATGAAGGAAGCAGTAATATAAATTATAGTAATACAATTAAAATAATAATATATATTACATGATTAAATACAAGTGATACACTATAATGATAATAACAATCTGGAGGAATATATTAGTGTCATATTTTAACATCATCAATATCTAGCAAACTATAATAATGTCATTACCACAATAGTATCCAGTTTTATATTATTACTATCAGTTTATATGTCCAGGCTGTGCTCCCAAAAATAATAGGTAAGTCACCTTTGGGGATTATGTTACTACAGTCAATAAAGTTATAACATTTATATATTATTCTCAATATACTTAACATAATACTATATTAACTATCCTAATTATATCAATGTGTATAAGTAATATGTAGCAAATTTTAATTAATTTATATTTCTTATTTAATCTAATAATAACAGTAGCATAATGGTGCCGTGATGAATATGAACATATAGTTATGAAGTATGTAGATAACCATACTACGATATTGTGATGATACAGTAACAATGACTACAGGGTATGCATGAAATAGAATACATGAAATGCAAAGTATATGTGTACATGAATAGTGTGTTATTACCTGAAGTGTACAAGTATCAAGAAGTGTAACAAGATATATAGGTGATCAAGAATAGTAACATGTACAACTGAACAGTAATATACATGTATCGGGCAAGTCATATTACTTATTTAATAATAATAATCAGTACCACCTAATATTTTAATCAATCTCTTTCAGTGTCCCATACCGCTGGCAGTTCATACCAGAGCCCGCACTCCTGCTGAACCCATCCGAACATGGCATACATATACCATGATCCAAATGAGAGAGTGACCAAATAACAAGCGTTTCTAACGTCACTAGTGTTTATATCATTTTATTATGTTAATTGGAAACCCAATGGTCAAGGAGCTCTAATTGGGTGAGCGTATCTCGTGCATACCTGAGACTACGATCTTAAACAATCCCCTGGCTACTGAGACTAGGGCCCTCCGCTAAGAGGGGATCATGAAACGGGAAACGAGAGTTCATGGAGCAATATAAAATTGGTAGCCAATACTACCATCCCCTGCAGTGGGATAAATATGGATCCAGTACATCCACCCGGTAAGATCTAGTCAACCATCAAGTCTCTCCCAACCCGATGTTATACTTAATATATTTAAAGTACATAATATATTGGGAACAATAACAGTGCAAAATACAAGTCACCGATAACTTGACATGAGCTATATTGATAATAGGAATTAAATAACAAAAATAGGAAAACAAGAGATGTGGGATTCTACAGGTGGCCCACATGGCTTAGATTCACGCGGCGCTTAGTTTCACACATCATATATCAACAGTGCTCATGTCCAGTAATAGGTGTATCAATATCAGTAAAGAGAAACAATCATGTAACGAGAATACATGAGTATCTATGTAGCAATAATCTATGTAATAAGAGCAGTGATCCATGCAACAGGAATACATAAACAATCAATCGTATATATGCCAGATAATATGTGTACCAGTGATGTAAGAACATGAAATAATAGTATACAGAGTATCAGTGTAACAGTATCCAGTGTGATAACATATCTGTGTATCAGGGATACATGAACATGAAATAATTGACATCCAGTGCAACAATACATGTTTAGCGGTGATACAAGTACATGGAATGATAGTGCCCAGTGTGATAAGTGTATACACGAAGTATAATATCTAGTGTACTGAAGTGTCCAGTGTTTAGATGATACAAGTACAGACTATAGCAATGTCCGTGTATCGGATACTAGTACATAAAATAATAGTGATATGATGTAAAAGAATATTCATGTAACGGTGCCAGTATAAAGGTGACATGAACTTGTGTCAGCTTATTATTATTTTGTTATAAATATTTTAATATTATGAACATGATCGATGATCGAGCTAAAACTGCACAAAAAAATACAGAAATTTAGAACAGTGCTAGGTCCTCAATTCTACCGTGTAGCCTAAGGCTAACGGGTCGTGATCCACAGGGAGGGACAGCGATGGAAGCGTTGTGTAAGTTTCATTCTTTTAATATACCAAAACTAGTTAATATTTATCTTCTCAGTTTTATAAAAAGAAAATAAAATAGTTAAGCTAGCCTAAGAAGGAGATAGTAGAAGAAGAGTTGGTTGTGCTGTTGTTGTTTTAAGTGCAAAAGAAAAGAAAACAGATAAATAAAAGTGTAGGTGAAAAAATCAGAAATAAAAAAGAACACTTACCTCTACTGTTTGAATCATAATGAAAATTACCTTAAGTAAAGCAAAGCAATAGAGAAGAATAAAGAAAGCAGGGTTTCGACGAGATTGAGCACAATGAGAAAAAGTGAAAAACCTCCATTGATTGTCACCTTCAATATCAGTTTCTTGAGAAAGGATTACAATAGTGTCACTCTACAATAACTCTTCCTCTCTTTTAATCTTGTAACTCTCTCTAACCTAAGCAATAAAGAAAAATAAAAATTACATTGATGAAGAAAGAAAAATCTAAACTAAAGCTCTCTCTCTCTGAGATGGAGGCCTTTCTGCCTTCAAGGTATGAGGGTATTTATAGGAGAAAACTAAAGGGATAGAAAGCGTATGAAGATAGGAAGAGCTGAAAATTTCTGAATTTGAATTTTCCTCTTATCTCCAAACTTTATTTGATTTATCTAGAAATTCAATTCTGTTCTGCAGCTTGTTGATGTATTGATTGCTGAATATCACTTAATAAATGATCGAATTAGAAAAAGTGATCAACAGAAAAATTGTCGCCCTTTAAGTCGTCTTTCTGTAACATCTTGAATTATCAGAATTGAAGTTTGGTAGAGAAAGTTATGATTAAAATTCTAAACTGTATCCGGCCTGAATCCGAATCTAAATTGCTTCATCTCATTCGTTGATCTTCTCTCTATCCATTTATCCTCTTAGATTTTCAATTTATCTTCCAGAATTGATAATATATTCATTTGTCTTCAGCGAAACAGATAGGGTATTCAAACAATCCATTTTTCCCTTGAAATGAGATGATATTATCTTATCTGATATATTCAGCTTTCAGATAAGATAGCTTCTATTATCTTTGGATTTGAATCGATCCCCTTTGATTTGAACTTTTGATAAATTGGATAAATCTATCAATCTCTCTATTTTCTCCTTAATTACCCTACACGCCACTGGACATGAAAATACATTAATAGCAGAGTTTTTTTAAATATAAATGTAGAAATGTGACACAAATGATATGAAAACATGTAATGCATGTGTGTGATCACACCCCACACTTATCTTTTGCTCGTCAAGCAAAACAAAGAGAAAGAAAAAAAATTAAATTGATCTAACCTATCTCACTTTTGTAGGAATCACGGTTGCACTTAGCACGTGCAATAAGCCGTTAAACCTCTAGGTTACTCCTAGTGGACGAGTTTTGTCTCGTGAGGGTTTTCAGTGGATTACACTCACAAAAACTATAAAGAAAAAGAAATAAAATGTTAGTATTTTTGAAAATGCATTTTGAAGGAAAAAATATTTCAAGTATTAATGTAAAAATTCAAGTAATCTATAAGTCATATGATTATCAAAACTTAGTCATTCCTAAACTTAGTCTCTATTCAAAAACTTGCTTTCAATCAAGGTAAGAATTAAATTGTATTTCTCATCTAGTCCATTATTTTATCCTAAGTCATATGCACCTTATGATCGTGAAAATTTAACTCGGGATTCTTCAACTCTTACTCTTATATCATATTATATATATATATTTATTATTTTTTTAACATTTATAGCGGTAATATTCCTTAGCTCTATTAGGCTTTCTAATTCGCCCATGTAACGAGCCTTAGTCAGTGACTCCCAAACCAGACGGTTTAAGGGCATCGGGTGAGAAGACACCCCAAGGACTTAGGACTCAAGCAAATAAGGCCACAAAACTAAAGATTTTATTTATGTAAACCACTTTTAGGCATGAATATTTATGCTTTATGAGGCACAAATACCCAGCTTAATCAGAGGATTTTTATATAATAAATTTTTTTTATAAGGCATAAGAATCTTTGTTTTAGAAATTAAGTGTGTAAGTGTATAAAGTGTGCATATCTCATTAAGATAAAAATCAAGACTAAATTACTTTTTCAATGTTTCTTCCTAACCTCAAATTAACAAATAATTTTATTTTGACCAAGTATAAGAAATCTTAATTATGATCCTCTTAATCCTTAAAATTAACTTAAATTTTTACAAAAATAAGTCAAATTATTATTTTTCTTTTCAAAAAATTTTAAAGAAAGGATTTCTTTTTTAGATTAGTAAAGTTAGCATGTTAGTAAACCCTCCCCCACACCTAACTCATGCATTGTCCTCAATGTATGAATGAAATGCAATAATACATGAAAAATAGAAAGGGAAGGAAAATTGTCACCTCAAGGTGGTGGTTCTGGTGGTGTTCTTATTAGGCCAAGCGTTTCTGCCCAATCTAGATACTGTGGATTTTCATGAAACCCACATTTTACGACCTCTTTCTTTTTAACATTTTTATATTCCCCAATATGACTAGGATCATGCAAGAACCTAGCATGAAATTTTTTTCGGTTATATGACCAATCTTGGGGTATCATCACAGAGTCATATTGATCTAAACCTTGGTCCGATAATGAAATGTGATTTTGTGGAATGGATGATTTGGGCTCAACAATGAAGGGAATGGGAACCGATACTGACTCAAGAATAAAACTCAAATCAAGTTTAGCTTCAAGAGTCAGAGTTGGTTTATGGGTTTGGTCAAAATCATAGAATTCAAGTTCACATTCATTTCCGAACAATAGAATATGACTATCCAAAATAGGTGGTTCGTGTTCAAACTCTATAGGGATAGGAATCAGTCTTGGCTTCAGAATTGGGTTCAAATCGGGTAAGGAAGCCAGAGTCAGCATAGATTCAAAAAGTGAAACTGAATCATAACATTGAGAATTGGTATCACATTCATCTTCAAGTTCAATCTCATTGAAATGAAAACTTGTCAATTTGTCAATGAGTTGATATTGGTCAAGTTCAAACTTTTGTGATAAAATTGAATATTGGTTAAAATCTCCAAGATACTATGATTCTTCATCAATATGGCTAGGAGAATCAGGAGTGGTAGAAAATGTGTTAGGCAGAGTTTCCTCATTTCTGTCATTAATTGTGCTGACCAAATGACTCACTTTTGCTTCTAGCCTATTAAGAGTTTTGAGACAATCCGTTTGGGATTGAATAGAATAATTTTGGGACCGAATCATGAATTCCATATTCTTTTCTAAGTCAACAGGTTCTTCTTGTTGTGGTTAGACTTGAAAATTAGAGTACGCATCTTAGATTTGGGAATTGATTGGGAGAATTGAGTCCGCTATGATTTGTACTTGTCATGTGGACTCAAGGAAGGCTTCAAAAGTCTTTTCTAAAGAAGATTGGTATGGATTATATGAAGCTGTTTGTTTGTAAGGTTGTTGATAGTAAGACTCGGAGAGTTGTATCCCCATTGACTCAGTGAAGAGTGATGATTGTCCCATTCTTGTTCATAGTACTGGGATTGGGGCATATATTGATTCGGATAAGACCAATCTGGCACACTTTGTTAGTTAGAGTTAAGTAATGCCGGGTTGGTAATATCTGAATTGAAAGAGGTTGGGGTGAAATATGGATTTGAGTTATAAGCAGAATAATTGTAATTATAATCCATTTTCACAAGAACAAACAAAAACAAACAAATAAACAAACAAGAAAATAAAGAAAAATCTAACCTATGGTAGAGCTTAGACATAGACGACTCCTAACTGTTGATTATCCATAGGAGGTATATTACATAACCTAATCACAATTTAATCGGTCAGGTAGGGGCAAGATTGGTGGGAGGTATCCGCGCTTAAAAGCGACGGGCCTAATTATGCCAAACCACCAGCCTTCGGGGTTTCGCCCCTCAATCCCCAACCTTAGACACCTATTTGGCAAAAGTCAACTTCTAACAACTTCCCCCTTAGGTCAATCCCTATTTGAGTCTGAGATGTCCCTAGGGCCAATGTCTACTCAATTTTATATTAGATTGGGTTAGTGAGTGAGAAAATTGTTTGTGGGCTAAAGAAGAGTAATGACTTCCCCACCTTATCTTGTTTAAGGATATGCCCTTAGATCGTTTTCATGCTCGTGTGCAAGTATATAGCAAAAATAACACCCAAGCACTGTAACATACAAGTGTGTTTCTTAAGTTATATGCAATGCATACATACCTTTTTCTCTAGCACTCTTCAACAGTAATGTAAAAAAATGAAATAGACAGATGCCCTGAGATGCAAAAGTCTAAGCGTTTTTTAGCATTTACAAAGTAACAAGTTACTGTTGATTAGTAACATGTACAAAGTGAGTTAAACAGATAAACTAATAACTGCAGAGAGCTAAATCTCTGAAAATCAAGCAATCTGTAAGAAACTACAGTCAGTAGTTCACCACAATTGTGGGCTCTCATGCTGTGCCTTCTTGGGCAGAGGGACAAAGTAGCAATATGTCTACTGCAGCTCCTAGTTTCTGTAATTAGCCTCTGTACATCAAAACAGAGAAGAAAAAGAGATTAATTTGTTAAAGTAAATCAAAAAGAAAAGAAAACTTCCCTCCCCGGCAACGACGCCAAAATTATGATCGAGCCAAACCTGCACAAAAAATATACAGAAATTTAGAACAGTGCTAGGTCCTCAATTTAACCGTGTAGCCTAGGGCTAACGGGTCGTGATCTACAGGGAGGGACAGCGATGAAAGCGTTGTGTAAGTTTCTTTCTTTTAATATACCAAAACTAGTTAATATTTATCTTCTCAGTTTTATAAAAAGAAAATAAAAATAGTTAAGCTAGTCTAAGAAGGAGATGGTAGAGGAAGAGTTGGTGGTGTTGTTGTTGTTTTAAGTACAAAAGAAAAGAAAACAGATAAATAAAAGTGTAGGAGAAAAAATCAGAAATAAAAAAAGAACACTTACCTCTACTGTTTGAATCATAATGAAAACTACCTTGAAGTAAAGCAAAACAATAGAGAAGAATAAAGAAAGCAGGACTTCGGCGAGATCGAGCACAATGAGGAAAAGTGAGAAACCTCCATTGATTGCTACCTTCAATATCAGTTTCTCTAGAAAGAATTACAATAGTGTCACTCTACAATAACTCTTCCTCTCTTTTAATCATGTAACTCTCTCTAACCTAAGCTATAAAGAAAAATAAAAATTACATTGAAGAAGAAAAAAAACCTAAACTAAAGCTCTCTCTGAGATGGTGTCCTTTCTGCCTTCGAGGTATGAGGTTATTTATAGGAGAAAACCAGAGGGATAGAAAGCGTATGAAAATAGGAAGAGCTGAAAATTTCTGAATTTAAATTCTCCCCTTATCTCCAAACTTTATTTGATTTATCTAGAAATTTAATTCTGATCTGCAGCTTATTGGCATGTTGATTGCTGAATATCACTTATCAAATGACAGAATTGGAAAGCGTGATCAACATAAGAATTTTTGCCCATTAAATCTTCATTCTGTAGCATCTTGAATCATCAGATTTGAATTTTAGTAGCGAAAGTTATGATTAAAATGCTAAACTATATTCAGCCTGAATCCGAATAAAATTGCTTCATCTCATCCATTGATCTTCTCTCTATCTATTTATCCTCTTGGATTTTCAATTTATCTTCTAGAATTGATAAGATATTCATTTATCTTCAGCGAAACAGATAGAGTCTTTAAACAATCCATTTTTTCCTTGAAATGAGACTATATTATCTTATCTGATACATTTAGTTTTCAGATAAGATAACTTTTATAACTTTTGAATTTGAATCGATCCCCTTTGATTTGAACTTTTGATTAAATTGGATAAATCTGTCAATCTCTCTTTTTTCTTCCTTAATTATCCGACACGCCACTGGACATGAAAATACATTAATAGCAGAGTTTTATTTAAATATAAATGCAGAAATATCACACAAATGATATGAAAATATGTAATGCACGTGTGTGATCAATCGATATCATACAATTACCTAGCTACCATATTTAACTATAAATCTGGGTTTTTCTTTATTAACGTCTTTTACTTACTCAATATAAATTTACAGATAATAAATCAATAAAAAGAATAATTTTTATTAAGCGTGTTTAAAGAGCAGTCACGCATATTCTAATTATAGTGTTTTAACAGTAATTACAATTTATTAAATAATACTAACGAAGATTTACTGGTAAACTTGTTTTATTTAAATAAAGCAACCAATTTCACTCAACATTATAAAAATACATTTATAAAATAAAAACACTCACTTAGAGATGTAGCTCGTCTCTCCATGATCACAACGATTTTTGTATCGTCCAGATCGGACTCCGAATGGTCAAGTTATAGCCCGAACGCTAAAAACATAAAAATGGGTTATATATGCAATTTATAAGGTCTAAAATGTAAACACTATAAATTATCAGTTTTTTTTGGAATTTTACCTTTATATAATTTTGAATGCGGGTTTGTATTGCTAATGGGCTGGGTTCAAATCCAATAACCCAGACTCGTTGGACTTAAGTGATTGGGCTATTGGATAATAAGTTAATGGGTTGTAAATGGGTTTGTGGGTTAAATGGGAAAATGGGTTTGGGTTTAAACCCATTGAGAGAGAGAGAAGCGAGGGTCAAACGGGCCTTGCCGGCGCCGACTTCTCCTCACCGGCAGTGACACGTAGAGAAAGAAAGAGAAAGGGATAAAGAGAGAGATGGATAAAGAAGAAATAAAGAAAGAAAAGGAGAATAGAAAAAAGGGAGAGAATGGAGAGGAGAGGAGGGAGAGGAGGAGAGGAGGAAGAGGAGAGGGCTGGTTTGGCCCATCGCCGTCACCGACGGTGACTGAGCCTCGCCGGCGATTAGGTAGGCTTGGGGGTAGTGAGCGTGAGTGAGAGAGTGAGAGAGATAGTGAGATAGAAAGAGAAAAATAGTTATGATCTTAATTATGGTTGGATAAGTTTGATTTTAAGGATATTCCATTCTTTAATTGTGATCTCGGTATTCATTGTTGTTATTGATCTCAAGGATATATTCAGTTCTTCATGATTTGGTTCTTGACTACTTCAGTTATTTAATTATACAGATAGAGTTCCTGTGAGAGTGATTTTATTGATATCGGTGACTATATTATATATTCAGAGTTTGACAGCAGTTATCATTTGATCTCAGTTATTGGAAACCTAGAGAATTAGAATAGATTGGTAGCGATAAGAGAACTGATTATTGATTTATTAGACTCGTGATTTTCGGTATCGGATATAGACTTAATAGTTGATGTTCGAGATGACCTTCGAGATTCAAAGTTAATGGATTAGTTATTGTTATATACAGTATGAGTGGATGTTGATCAGTTTTAGATGAGACTATCTATTGAGCAGTATCCAGACATGTTACTGCATTATTTCATGTTACTGAAAGTTACTGGGAAAATATTGTTAGACCGTAACACCATGTGCAGTCCTATTGTTCATCGTATATACGGTTACTGATACTCTTTACTGTCCTTATTACTGTTCACCGTATATACAATTACTGTTTACTGATATACTGTACTGTTACTGTCACTGTATCGTCCTAGTATTCTAATAACATGGAGATTGATTATTTTAACTAAATTAAATAATAATATAAATGGACAACTTATTTTGAGATTAGAAAAATTGATAGAGAAGACATCGACTATATTTTTGGTGGACCTAGGATACAGGCTGCGAAGTCGAGATAGGGTTACACTATAGGGTTCTCGGGGATGACTGACAACCCATACTGTTACTGTTACTGTAGTACCTGACGGTACAGCCTGGTTCAGTGCCAGGCATCTGGGTCGTGATCCCGGGTATGTACGGGACCCACCTAAATTATGGACAACGTCTCTTCTATCAGTTTCAATAACTTAGAACCCCGGTTGACATGTGTAGTAGGTGTAGTGTGGTTTGCGTCTATTACATGTGACAATTGGTGTTTGCTGACATAATAATAATAAACTGATCATAATGTACTGTGACTGATTGTAGACACCTGATACATATATGTTATGATAGACATCTGATTGTACTCATAACCGATTGTACCTATAGTTCTAATATAGAACATTATTTCTGATACATATATGCTATATTGGATACCCCATGATATGCATGACCTGGTTATACCCTTGATTATAACACTGACTAACTTTATTACTGCCCATTTAAGTTTTCATATTACTACAATCTTATTTCAGTTTATAGTTTCATTTCATATAGCTCACACATTATACGCATGTGCACTTTCTCTTTTATTTTACACACTCATTGGGTTGCTTTTCTGACGATCCTGGATTTACACGTCCTAATATTGGATGTTTTATGTTATTGATCAGGTGTTTGATGAGACCGGATATGTTGCGAGGAGCAAGAGTTTCGCTTTACCTATCTGATATTCTTGCCTTCTTTTTATTATTGTTTCTGTAGCTTTCTTTATTCCTTCTATTATTCTTTGATTCATGTATATCAGACTTGGCGTCTATTCCATTTCTTATTTCATGTATTATCATGTGTGGACATCTATATGTAGTATTGCAGTGATCATGATTTATTATAGTTCAGATTTATAGCTTATTTTGGGTTACTTAAGGCTTAGCGTATATACATGGGGTATTCTCCTTGCATATATACATTGTCGACTCTCGTCGCGACTCCATTCTCACGTATTTTGGGAAGAGGGGTATGACAGGGTTTTCTTAGTATCAGAGCCAGGTTTACTCAAAGAGGACCTAGTTCTTATGGTTAACTTGAGACAAATTATATTTACACTGCAATAAACCTATACTATTCACATGATGATATTTAGTCCACTTGAGAAGTGATCGTCCTCCCTTTGGATATCTACCCCTTGATCTTTTGTTATCTCTAATTTCAATTCTTATTCTAGAGTAATCTGGGTTCCATCTTGATTCTTGTTCTTCTTCCTGACTTTATTTCTCTGATTTTGTCTCTTGAGTTTATCACTCCATGTTGAAGCTGGTAGAAGAGATCAGAGCGCGCAGTGGAATCGTGGTGTCCCAGAGAGGCGATGTAGAAGCTTGTTTGTTTTCTCTTTTTAATTTTTGATTCTTTTGTCATTCCCTACTTTATTGAAATTTTAAGGATAAAATTTTTATAAGGTGGGTAGAATGTAACATTCTTAATAGATAATACAGTATTTATTTTTTTTAATATTTGTTTGGTTTCACTTATTATTTTATATTAAATACATAAATTATTTCAATGTATTTAAACATTAATTTAGCCTTATATGTATATTTAGCATTATTATGTATTATCATTTTAATTACTAACTAGTATTTTTTTCCATTACTATTATTACTATTACTATTATTGTAGTTTCTATTATTGTTAGTATTGATATTGTTATTATTGTTATTGTTATGTTTTAGTTATTATTATTATCGTCTATTATTCTTGGTAATATTGTTACCAAGTATTATTAGATAATATTCTTATTGTTGATAATATTTATTATTGTTACTATTATTACTATCTCATTTTGATTATTATTATTTATTATTGTTATTGTTGTTATTATAATTTGTATCTTTTCCTTTTCCTTAGCTCAAAACCCTATAACCCAAACTCCATTTCCATTTATTTTCCCACTTATTTGCATGTGATGTACCTTTACCCATTACCATATATCCATTACCCATTATCTATATCCAACCTAAACCCATTCAAATCCTATCTAATCATACCCTAATCTAAACAAATCCTAATCAAATCTTAAATCCTAACTAAACCCAGAATATCTCCTAATTCAAATATTAAACCCAAATCTGTCTCCATCTTCTCCTTGTAAATCACCTAGAGGGGGGGTGAATAGGTGATGGGTATACTAAATGGCAAATAATGCGGAATTAAAATATACTTGATAGTAACCTAGCAAATATCAATCACAACTCAAAAATAATTACAAAAAAATAAACAAGATAAGTGTGCAAGTAAGTAAAGAGAGAGTAGAGTGAAGAGAGAGAGTCAGCAATCGCAAACACGATAATTTGTTCCAAGACTCGAGCCACTGCTCTACATCCCTGCCTTCAGCACTATGAAGGATTTTCACTATGACCGATCTCACTGGATCGTCAACCGTTACAAGTTCTCACTAGAACTCAATGGACTCACAATTCCTCTCTCGCGGTGCTGCAACACCAACACGGAGCTCACTAGCTCACTTGAGGCTGCAGTCTCTACAACTTCACTATAGAAGGAAATCGGTGATCTTTACTTGATCACAAATGGCTCATAAGCACAATCCTATAACCAAGATGAGGAGCTGAAACTCTTTGGGATTGTGTAGTGGTAATAGCTTGTAAAGATGTAGAGGGAAGGCTCAAGCAAAAAACAAGAATATGGAATTTTGACTCAATAGAAAATCATTTAAGAAAAAGACTAAATCTTGTTTTAAACTTGTAAAATCTTTTTCAACCTTCTTCAAACTTATTGTTGGGTTTTTCTACAGTCCTACTATTTATAGGGGATGAAAACATGAGGAGAAAATCCAAAAGAGTCATTGTGAGAAGACCTAGAAAAAGACAAGCTGGAATATAGCCGTTGGGAAAAATCAGAAGAAAATCCTTCTATCGGTCGAACGGCCGGTCAACCGCCAATGGTCAGATTTTCGACTGTTAGGGATAGTGGTCGACCGGTCGGTCGACCGTTGTTCCCAACCAGAGAGAAAAGCTCTCTGTCGGTCGACTGGGCCGGTCGACCAGACCCAACCGAGAGCAAAGCTCTTGCAGTCGGTCGATCGCACGGTCGACTGAAGTGCACATAATGCACTTTGGTGCATGTCGGTCGACCGCTCGATCAACCGATAGAGCAATTCTGCTCTGCCTATGATCGACCGGTCGATCACCGACCTTAGGCCAATAGCTTGTCATATAAATCTTTTTGAAACCTATCTTTTTTTGACAAAATATATTTTGATCTTAAACACAAAATAGAGTTCTAGGCACTTGATAGAATCAGTGTGTGATCATGGATCAACACAAAACAAAGTTAGAATTATATTTTGTAAAAACACTTTTCTAAATCGAGAACCAATTTTTCTGAAACTCGTTTTTTTGAAAGTCGATCTTGAAAACGGAAGAGAGAAATGTTTTAAACTCTTTTCAAAAATATTTAGGAGTAAGAAAGTTGTGTGTGTCAATCCCAAAAACTATTAACCTATATCATCTTAGTTTTAACAAATGACTATAAATCCTATCTAAAAATCAAAAAGAAAAAATACAAATCTTGATATAGTCTTCTCTTGCAAACTTGATCCTTGAGCTCGTCTATGTGCTTAGGCTCTGGGATCTACATCTTCTGGGTTTCCAAACGTGTGAGTCTTGTGATAGAGCCGAAATGCAATAAAGAATTAACCTAAAACTTTGCTAAACAAAATTGTTAAAAATATAACTACATATGTTTTGTTGTCATCAAAATTAGGGCTAATGGCCTTTGGGCCAACAATCTCTTGCTTTTTAATGATGACAAAACACATGGAGTTATCACAAATAATTTGGGAAGAGACTTCAAGCGAAGCTCTCCCTATACACTGAAATCACCTAGAGGGGGTGAATAGGTGACTAGCTAATCTAATGATGAATCAATACGGAATTAAAATTATTTAAACAAACTAAAACTATTAAGCTAAACACACCAAGTATAACACAAGAGTGTAGCTGAATTCCCAGTGAAGGGCTCTGAACTATCACCTCAAGATTCCTCTGGATAAGAGTTGAGGTGCCACTATGGCTCTCTTGGTGAATACAAGTATGAGCAAACAATCCCAAGCATATATCAATTTAAGCACAAGTATATCAAGCAAGTAATGAATATGAACAATAAGAGCATGCAAGATATAAACACAAGTGAGAGATAGAGAGAGCAATCGCAAACACGAAAGATTTATTTCGAGGTTCGAGCACCCTTGCTCTACGTTCTCGCCTTCAACACTATGAAGGATTTCTACTAGAATCGATCCCACCGGATCACTCGGTGTCGCAGTATCTACAACGAGTTCACACTAGAACTCCTTGGACTCACTAGTCCCCTCACTTGTTCCCGCAAGAACAAACACATGCAAGCACACTAGCTTGCCGAGGCCGCACCTCTACACCGAGCTCCTACTAGAACTCGAAATAAAGCGAACCCGCAAGTCTGCATCCTCAAATACAATGATGAAAACTTTGGTGTTCTAAACACTTTGATCACCTAAAAATACTCTCACAACAACTCTCCTATAGGATTGATATAGTAATAGAAAGCTCAAGTATGTGTGAGAAAAACTAGGATTGATTTGGTGGTGAAAAACTCAAGAAATCACTTTTGAAAACCTCTTAATAAACTCTCCTTTTGATTTGAAAATATTTGCTCTAAAACAAGTGGAGATAAACACTAAAAGATGTATGAAAAAATAGCTCAAAAACCCACTTCAAATCTTGTTGAAAACTGCCCAAAACAACCCCAATTTATAGGCCTAAAAATATAGCCGTTGGGGTCCAACTCAGCAGGATTCCCTGCTGTCGGTCGACCGGCTGGTCGACCGCCAACGGTTGGATTTCTGACCGTTGTGCCACCGGTCGACCGCTCGGTCGACCGAGGCCTGGATACAGAGAGCAGAAGCTCTCTACCGGTTGACCGCCCGGCTGACCGGGGTCAGATCCAGAGAGCAGAGCTCTCTGTCGGTCGACCGGGTCAGTCGTCCGGCCAAAGAGGCTGTGCACGTTTGTGCACGTCAATCGACTGGACCGGTCAACCAACTTCTATCTCAGTTGACCGTCCGGTCGACCGGCAGAAGGCCAGGTCAAACATTTTTAAGGGATTAAAACTTGGTCTTTTTACCTTCAATAAAATCCCATAAATTCTCATAAATTCTATAAAAACAAGTTCATTAATATACTTTGATATACAAACATGTTTGATTAAAAATCAAAACATATTACAAACATTTTGAACTATTTTTGTAATAAAGAAATTTTGGCTTAAACAAAAATCTGTATTTTTCAAAATCGGTTTTTTCAAAACTTCTCCAAATACAAAAACAAGATATTTTAAACACTTTTGAAGCTAAGTGTTTTTGGATATGATCCACTACACCTATATGATGAAATTCTACTTTGTGACAATAAGCTCCAAAATAGATTTTGATATATATATATATATATATATATATATATATATATATATATATATATATATATATATATATATATATATATATATATATATTGAAGCTTAAAAATCAAACCGGTTATTTTTTCTTAAACAAAAACTCTTTTATGAAAACACATATAAATCTTGTGTAAAACAAAAACTCTTTTATGAAAAAACATATAAATATTGTGTAAAACAAAAACTCTTTTCTGAAAACACATAGAAATCTTGTGTGTGAGGTGTATATGAACTTGAGCAATCCACCAACTAATCTATCCTTTACATTTTATCTAAAAACAAATCTTGACACTTACAAACATGACAAGTCTTCTTGAATTACAAACTTGAAAATCTAGTCTTGAAAATCTTCTTCTCCTTCTTGACTTGGTCCAAACCTTAATCCAATGAGCTAGACTCCACTTGAGTACTTGATGCAATCTTGATAAGAGAGCACTTGAATCAATACGTGCTAGCTCTAAAACTTGATTTTAAATCCTTTGTTGACGTTAAACACCAACTAAGATCTTGATCAAATATCTGAGACTAATTAATTACAAGATAATTAGTACTATAACTACATGAGTTAATCATTATCAAAATTAGAGTGATGGGCCTTTGGGCCAACAATCTCCCCCTTTTTGATGATGACAAAACTCATGGAGTTATATATGCATGGATTAAAGTTAAGCTTCATAGAAACTCTCCCTTAATCATGCATAACAATAAACAAATAAATATACAATGAAGTGAATAAAAACTAAACAGACATGTATGCATAAACAAGGAGATAAACATGCATGAACTCCAAAAAGTCTTCTACCCATTTTGCATAAACAAAACATATATGCATAAACTCTAAAAATTCTTCTCCCTTTTTTATATAAAACAAGGAAATGAAATAAGCATGCATATATAAACTCATCAAATACTTCTGCCCCTTTTTGTCAAATCATTAACAAAGGGATGAAAATAAATCAAACAATAAAGATATATATGCGATATACATTCATGAAGAGAGAGATGTAAAGTTAACTCCCCCGACATACATGCATTACATGAAGAAGGGATGACAAAACTCTAACTCACATAAAGCAGAATATACAATGTATAAACGGAGATGTTAAGCTCCCCCTACACACGTATTTCACATAAAGAAGAGATGTCAAGCTCCTCAATACAAGATACACTCAACATGAATCTATATATAGAAATGATATTAAGCTCCCCTTGCATATAGGAAATATATATCAATAAATTTTGAAATCACTTTAAAAATAAAATTTGAATTTTCTTTACAAACAAAATTTTGAATTCACTTAATCCAATAAAACAAATTTTGAGATGCCACTTGTAAATAAAGAAAATTTTAAGATACCAATAGAGATTTTTATACCAAATTGAAATTGAAAGGTAAAATATACCAATTGAAATTGAAACACTGTAAATTTTTGATACCAATTAAAAGGTAAAATATGAAGTATATTTTAATATCAATTGAAATACCAATTAAAAATAATGCATAAGCTTATTAAGATACCAATTAACATTTAAAAATTAGTCAAGTTTAGCATAAACATAATTTGTGCTTTAAACATGTAAGGATATTGTAAATCAAGCACAATCAAAAACATATATATGTATGAAAAAAATACCAATTGAAATTGATATTATTGAAATTTGAAGCATACATATATAGAAACAAATATGAATATACAAAAAAAAAATGAAATATCATGAAGATCATGTGTATAACTCATAACTATCCACCCTATCATGCACAAGTTTAAATAGATATTCAATAGGAGAATACAAGGCATGGTCGCCCATCCAACCGCCCTTGAAGGGTAGAAGTTTTCAAAAAAATAAGATTTGAAAATAGTTGTAAATTGAAAACACTACCAAATGAAGAATAAATAACTAGTTTAAAGTAATTTTTGAAAAACTAGTTAAAGATCTTTCAAAGATAAAAACAAATCATATATATCTCATGAAACATACTAAATACATAAGAATTGACACTCGAAATCTATAAAGCTCAAAAATGTGCTCATGAAACAAAATCATGAGTAAACAAATAATGTGAGTGTACAAGAGTCATGTGAATAGCATATTCATGAAAATAATCAATGAGGCTTAAAACATAAAACATGTGAAAATCATAAAAATGTATTTTTCATTGAAAAACTAACTTTAAGGCATATGTATGTTTTATCAAAACTAACAATATACATACATATCCTAAACACAAATGAGTCCATAATGTAATTTACATGAAGGCAAATGACTCAAGGGTATACATGTATATTTTTTAGTTTTAGACAAAAAATACATATACATGAAGCAAAACATGCACAAAGATAGCAAAACAAGTTAAATGAAAGAATCATCAAAATTAGGTTATACATATACATGTAATGAGTACAAATGAGCAATGAAGCATAACCATATAAAAATCAAGTGTTGCTCACTACTTGTACAAGTATATACAAAAGTTTTGACAAAAACTACATCTAAACAAGTATTCACCACAATAAACACAAAACTAAAACATGCTAAAAATATTCATATCAAAGCATGTAAATTAAATAGGAGTTTAGAGATAATTATCAAACCAAATGCACTATTCTCTAAGTCTCCAAAAACATGGTGGTCCTCCCACCAAATATCCTTGATAGCGGTGCATTAATTTAGTATATCCATCTAGCCCATGCATCCACCACCAAGGCAACAATCCTCTCACGTCATGTGAGGGCCCACACCTACATTAAACAAAAGTGGCGGGAATTTTGGTACCCATTTTCTTTTGGGTCCACGGGGGTTAGCATCATAAGGAACCCAAACATTTTATTAGCAAAATTAATATAATTTACCTTATCAATGCAAAATTTTGCTAAATGGCCTTTGCGGCCACAATGTGTACATTTGTATACCCTAGCATGCACATGAGAATGAGTGTGATCATGATGTACAAAGTGTGCATATATATGCCGTGAGTGATGTGCATGAACATGTGGAGCTTGTTTCTTTTGAAATAAGATTTTTAATCTATTATGATTAAATGCATAATTGCTCAAAGTTGAGCTCAAATAATTTATTCTATTTTTCAAAACTTGAATCTCATTTTTATTGATAGTAGCATGAAGAGCATGGTCAACAATCTTTTTCTTTTTAGAAATATTTTCTTTTTTTTGAAACAAATTTTCTTTTCAAAGAGTTATTTTCTTCCAAAATAATTTCTTTTTCTTTTTCCACCAAAATAATTTTAATTTTCAAAGATTTATTTCCTTCACAAATATCATTTAGCTTAGAGGACAAGGAAATATTCTCATTTTTTAAAAAATTGTTTTCTTTTGAAAAGCATTCTAATTTATTTTGAAAGAAATCTTTTTCTTTTAACATGGAATCAAATTTATTTTTCAATTTCTTATTATCCTTTTTAACCAAGTCATATTTTTCAAGAAGTTGTTGACAAAATGAAGTAAGCTCATCATAAGACATGTCAACATCCTCATCAAGCTCGGATTTAGAATTTACCCCAAGGGGGTTATCCCTTGGACCATGTAGCATATGGGCAAAGCATCACTTCCATCATCCGAGTCACTCCCCGCATAATATTGCTTTTGTTCGCCAAGGGAGATTATGGTGTTCCATACTACAAAAGCCGAATCAAAATTAGCAACCCTAGATAAATATTCATCATTTAGGGTAGATCTTAAAGCATGTAGGGCTTTTACATTAGCCTCAAGTTTTTTGCCATTTAAATAATATGAATCTTTAATAGTGGCAAAATAAACATGAATACCTAGGGCTTTGAGGTGTATTGATATCTTAACCTTTCAATTTGGATGTTAAGAATATCAAACATGGGAAGTGACATGAAATCCATGTGTGCGTACAAATATTGTGATTAGCTATAAAAATAGGATCTTTAACTCTAGGTTGTTAGACCCAAATCAAGAGCACCAAGCTCTGATACCAATTGAAATCAACTAGAGGGGGGTGAATAGGTGACTAGCTAATCTAATGATGAATTAATGCGGAATTAAAATTATTTAAACAAACTAAAACTATTAAGCTAAACACACTAAGTATAACACAAGAGTGTAGCCGAATTCACGGTGAAGAGCTCTGGACTATCTCCTCAAGATTCCTCTGGATAAGAGTTGAGGTGCCACTATGGCTCTCTTGGTTGAATACAAGTGTGAGCAAATAATCCCAAGCATATATCAATTTAAGCACAAGTATATCAAGTAAGTAATGAATATGAACAATAAGGGCATGCAAGATATAAACACAAGTGAGAGATAGAGAAAGCAATCGCAAACACGGGAGATTTATTTCGAGGTTCGAGCACCCTTGCTCTACATCCCCGCCTTCAACACTATGAAGGATTTCCACTAGAATCGATCCCACCGGATCACTTGGTGCCGCAACACCTACAATGAGTTCACACTAGAACTCCTTGGACTCACTAGTCCCCTCACTTGTTCCCGCAAGAATAAACACACGCAAGTACACTAGCTTGCCGAGGCCGCACGTCTACACTGAGCTCCCACTAGAAGTCGAAACAACACGAACCTACAAGTCCGCCTCCTCAAATACAATGATGAACACTTTGGTGATCTAAACACTTTGATCACCTAAAAACACTCGCACTGACTGACTTTATTACTGCCCATTTATGTTTCCATATTACTACAGTCGTATTTTAGTTTATAGTTTCATTTCATATGCTTGCATATCATACGCATGTGCACTTTTCCTTTTATTTTACACACCCATTGGGTCACTTTCTGACGACCCTGGATTTGTACTTTCAGATATTGGATGTTTTATGTTACTAATCAGGTATTCGATGAGACCGGACATGTTGCAAGGAGCAGGAGTTTTGCTCTACCCATTCTGGCATCCTTGCCTTCTTTTCATTCCTGTTTCTGTAGCTTTCCTTATTCCTGCTATTATTCTTTGATCAGTATATCAGACTTGGCTTCTATTTCATTTCTTATTTCATGTATTGTCATATGTGGACATCTATATGTAGTACTGTAGTGATCATGATTTATAAAGTTCAGATTTATAGCTTATTTTGGGTTGCTCAAAGCTTAGCGTGTATACGTAGGGTATTCTCCTAGCGTATATATATCGTTGACTCTCGTCGTGACTCCATTCTCACGTATTTTGAGAAGCGGGGCGTGACATTCGTTTTGGGAGTCACATACTAAAGTTGTTACATGGACAGATTAGAAAGCCTACTAAGAGATAATACCACCAAAAATATAGAAATAAGGCATAAGAGATAGAGTTAAAGAATCCCAAGTCAAAATTTCACTGTCACAGAGGTGCATATGACTTAGAGTAAAATAATAGACTAGATGAGAAATATAGTTTGACTCCTCACCTTGATTGATAACAAGTTTTTGAATAGAGACTAAGTTTAAGAATGAGTAGTTTGGTATTTCTCTGACTTATAGATTGCTTAATCTTTACAAATATACTTCAAATATTTCTCTCTTTTTTAAAAATGCATTTTCAAAAATACTAATATTTTGTTTTTCTTTCTTTATGGATTTTGTGGGTGTAACCCACTGAAACCCTCATGAGACAAAACTCCTCCTATATAGATAACCTAGAGGTTTAACGGCTTGTTGCACATGCTAAGTGCAACCATGATTCCTACGAAAGTGAGTTAGAATAGGTTGGTTTCATTTTTTATTTGCTCGAGGATGAGTAAAAGATAAGTGTGGGGGTGTGATTGTACACGTGCAATTCATATTTAATATCACATGTGTCACATTTTTGCATTTATTTTATAATAAAACTTTACTATTTGATGTATTTCCATCTCTACTGCCGTACAGAATAATTAAGAAAGAAAATAGAGATTGACAGATTTATCCAATTATATCTAAAAGTTTGAAAGAAAGGGATCGATTCAAATCTAAAGGTTCTAAAAGCCATCTTATATGAAAACTAGCTTTAATTACTTTATTTACTTTCATCTACTTTCTATTTGCCTTATTTTTAATCATGCCTTCTTTATAGCTTGGATTAGACAAAGTTTCATGACAGAAAAGAGAGAAAAAATTATATTTAGAGTGATACTAGATATAATTTTCCTTAAATAGTTATATTGAGAGTGACAACCAATGAAACTATCGCATTTCTCTTCATCGTTACTCAACTTAATTGATCGCTTACTTTCCTTTAATTACTCAAAGGCATGTTCTTTCTTTTTAACTTAGTAATTAAAATGCCAATATCATCTTTTTCTTCTACCTTCTACTTTCCTTCTAATTTAGTTTAATGTTTCCTTTTCTTTTCTTTTAAAACAAAGAAGATCTTTAACCGATGAAGTAACTAGGAAGAAGACTTACACAACGCTTCCATCACTGTCCTTTCCTGTGAATCACTACCCATTAGCCATAGGCTACATGGTAGCAATAAGGACCTAGCACTGTTCTAAACTTCTAAATTTTTCTGTGCAGGTTTAGCCCAATCAAATTCATTGTTGACCAAAGGTCACTCTTACATCAGTACTAGTGTCTGACGTTACAAAATCAGAAGCAAATACAGAAAAGTAAGCCAAATCTAAATTTTCATTAATAAACCACTCATCTCAACATTAGCGGTGGTATTGAAATCGAGCTTATCAATGCTTGTTATAAGGGGATTTATTTCCCAAAGACATTCTTCTGGCTCTGTATCAGCTTTGTTGCCAGAGTCGTGTTCTTCTAGGTATGAATTCTAATCAGTCTCAAGAGAATCTTGGTAGAGGAGAGAATCGGTGAAGTAATTTTCAACTCCCTTGAACGGATGCCTTTTGGCAATCAATGTTCTTACTTTTCATCTTGATCAACGTATTTCATCACTTGATGATGAGTGATTGGGACGATGGAATTGCAGTGAATCCAAGGTCGTCCCAGTAGCAAATTGTACAAGGTGTCGGTGTCAATGACATAGCATGTCATCTAGGATCTCAGGTCCCCAATTTGACATCTGAGTTTGATTTTTCCTATCGAGCACATACCATTGGCATTGAGACCATAGATGATTGTCTGAATGGCGCTTAATCAGTGGGTGGGGATCCCCAAATGTTGCATGACCCTGCGGGGCATAATACTCAACGCGGATCCCAGATTATCCTGAATACGGCTCACTTCAGATGATCCAATATACCCTTTATAATATAAAGGTCTATCATGTTTTCCTTTAACTTGCATGTCTACTGGGGTAAAGGTAATGGAGGGAAATTGATTCAAGGTGTGGTGGCAATAGTTGTCGTCTTCCCGCCGCATATAGTAGGGATCTGGGTTATGAAAACTTCTGCATGTGCTAACACTTCTCTTAAGGCATCTCTTGTAGATTTGGAAAGCCTTAGGAGTTCGTAAAGAGTGATTCGAGCAAGGATGTTGGCTAGTTGAGCCATGACATTAAAACAAAAGGGAATTAATGGTCCCCTACCGCCTTTTTGGAGAGCTTTAACATAATGAAGCTCTTCCTGTATTTTCATGGATTATTTTGTGGACTGCTCGATTGTCCTTTCAGCTGGGTGGGGGGAGTCTATCATCGGCTTGATGTACTATTTCAAGTATTGCTTGTCGGATTGAGTCTTTGACGTGGGAGGTGCGCCTGTGTCAGTAGCAAAGACTGACTCCTCTTCTCTTGAACTAGTGAGAGAGGCGACATCTTTTTTGGTTTCTCTTGTAGAGATACCCACCACATTGTTGGAGGACGCCTTGACCTTGCCTTTGGACTTCCTGTTTGTGACAGTCGTCTACTGCTGGCTTTCAACAATGTCAAGATGCACCCACATTGTCTCTCCTCGAGGAGTAAAAATATGGATAAGACCTTTCTCCTTCTGGTTATGAGGATCAGTATTGATCACTCTTAGTTCTCCTTTCAGAATTGGAACCACTCTGGTTGACACCGCAGGAGGTCCCGGCCGAATTGAATAGGCGATGTAGCTGTCATGTTGGCAGTCACCTTCTTCTATTCTGGACGGAACTTAAGTACCTTTGTATCAATAAGAGTGTTCTTATAACATCCTTGAAGATGTGGAAGTTCTTAGGAGGGTGTCCCAACATCTTGTGATATAAATAGTAGCAAGGTTCATTAGTCTTACCCTTTTTAGGACGTCTCACCTCGTGCAATTTGAGTTTGTTACTCTTTTGAAGTAACTTAAACAAGGAGACCACATGCTCATTCTTGAATGAGTATAGTTTATAGGTACGTGCTTGGCCGGGAGCCATACCACCTCTAACTTACTGGGTCTTCAAAGTTGACTTAACCTCTTTTGCCAAAGTATCTGTAACGCCCCGATCCTGCGGGTACGGGGACGTTACTGCGACGTATATACGCAGGTCAGAAATACCCTCACGTATATACGCTAAGCATCAGTACAGGCAAGAATCAGAGTACGAAAGCAAGTGGTGCATTATACATTCCAACATATGAGTACAATTACAAAGTTATCACCAGAGGTGATCCAATATTACAGGAATATTACATCACTGATATGTGCAATTGCGAGATTACAAAGAGATGTACAAGTATGAACAATACACAAGCACTCACGAGTTTACAAAAGGAAAACTCGAGAGGCACACATGGGGCCTGGAAGGATAGAGCTCTGGATGATCTGCTGGAGATCCACGCTACCGCTGCGCTTTTCAGGTCAGCAACTGGGATTCTACAAGCTCCAAGCTCCGACATGCTCCAAGCTCCAGGTCCTAGACATGAGAATCCAGGGGAGTCAGATAGAACTCCCCAGGCGAGTGGTGATACGAAAACCAGATGGCGTGCAAGGATAAACACACGTGTATCGATAAAACCGAATCATAATAAAGCATTGAAAACCGTGTCGTGAGCATAAGCATGTATAAGCAGGTAGATATATAACAAGTGATATCAAACAGGAACTACTCATGGAATGATAAGACAGGAGCAGTAGACTGATGGAATGGAACATGAGTAATAAAACAGGGTATGAGTAGCTAATATGTTAATAATCATAAAACCGAAAATCCGATGTAAAACCCGATGGAAGAAAACTCGGTAAAGCATACAACGGATCCATGGCTGGCATCTTTTATTATTATTATTATTCTCGTCTTACCCTGATGTCTAGATATGTGAACTAGCGTCCCAGCACACATATATCCACATCTGAGTAAGCAAGGTTGTTATTGGAAACCAGCGGGGGTATCAACAAACAATGTTTACAGTGGGTCCCGTGCATACCCGGGACCACGGCCCAGGATGTTCTGTTGCTTGGTGACGGAACCTACCGCAAGGCGATTCAGGAGGGTCTTATGGATGCCCTTATCAAGATGGTACCAGGAAGGAGGGAGCCAGCTCTCCCCTCGGTCCCCTGGAGGCCCACAGGTCAGACCGGAAGTTTTAGTTGCACAACATGCCTAATACCACTGTAAACACGAACACATATTGATAGCCGCAAGTTTCCCCCGAACCCGATGCAAGTTGTCTCATTTTACGGTTTATTAGATGATTATCATATTCCGGGAATGAGCAGGAACAAGTCAGGAATATCAGGAATACATGTGTATCAGGAGAACAGGTCATTGTATGCAATACAGGATAACAGGTCACTGTATGTAATACAGGATAACAGGTCACTGTATGCAATATAGGATAACAAGGCAGGATTCCCGTAAATGTGATAATCACAGATCAAGTATATCATGCCGGGTGTCAAGTGATAGCATGACAGGAGGATGATATTTGGCAGGTGACAAGTCATGTCAAGAGATTGATATTAGTCCGGTGGCAAGTCCTATCATAACAAGGGGCCTTGCGAAGTAGTATCATGTCTAGTGTTAGGTGATAACACGACAGTTATCAGGTGGTACAAACAGGTGTTAAATAGTAGCATGTAAAAGACAGGTATGAAGTAATGACATGACATGTCAAGTGTTAACTTATCAGGTAAATACATGGCAAGTGATAGAATAGTAGCTGAGCACAATCAAGCGGAGCTGAGCAAGCTAGAGTGTACAGACAGCAAATAGTATTTAACACTGGAGCGTCTGGCATGATTACCGGGACGACTCGGCTTAAAGTGCGAGCAGAAAATCCGGCAGCATCTCGCCTAGACGAATCTAGTGGTAAAGCGCTGGACGCTTATCATGATAACCAGGCGGAGCTGAACAAGCTGGAGGCACAGGCAGCGAACAGAGTTTAGACACTAATGCGCTCTACGAGGTTACCGGAACAATTCGGTTTAAGATACGAGTAGAAAATCTGGCAGCAACTCGCCTAAACGAATTTAGTGAATAAAGCACTGAGCTCTAAGTATGCTCACCAGACGGAGCTGAGAAACCTGTCGATCCCAATCACGTCTCTTTCGAGATAGTGAGAGACCGGAGGCTGAATGAGAAACCTGACGATCCAAATCACGTCTCTTTCGAGATAGTGGGGACCGGAGGCTGAAGGGTCCGGAAGCCAAGTACGCTCGGGGTTTAAGCGCACTCTCGGTGACTACTAGCCATCCCAGGAGTGGGCAGAAACCCAGAGTCCAACGACCACGAAGGGTCGACCACGCATGGTATAAAGCAGTACAATTCATCACAGGCATGGTATATGTACAAGAATGAAACTACCCTATACAAGCATTCGTCACAGAGTAATACATGTCCAGTCATTGGCACTCAGCCATACACAGATACAGGGACTCAGCCCAATACATAATACATGAAAACATGGAGGAAAATACATGTCGACCCGACAAAGCGGGGAAACCCAAATGGAGGCGAGAGCGAGGACACTCGCCTAAATCACCGAAAATGCCGAAAGGTCTGAAATCTATGGAACTCGCGCACGCGCCATATTTAGAGGGAGAAAGTGAAGAGGAGAGAGAAAGAGTTAGAGAGAGTGCACAGGGAGATGCGAGTTATGCGAGTGAGACACGGGGGTCGCAGACGCGGGAGTCGCGTCGCGGGAATAGCAGACGCGGGAATCACAGACGCGAGTTATGCGAGTGAGACGCGGGGGTCGCAGACGCGGGAGTCGCGTCGCGGGAATAGCAGACGCGGGAATCACAGACGTGAGTAATGCGAGTGAGACGCGGGGGTCGCAGACGCGGGAGTCGCGTCGCGGGAATAGCAGACGCGGGAATCACAGACGCGAAGGTGCCACAACCGCGGGGTTCGAGACCCGCGTTCAAGTCAGGACGCGAGGAGACGCGGACGCGGACGTGGGTTCTGCGTCGCGTTAACACAAGAGGAACACAGACGCGGGCATGGGCTCTGTGCCGTGTCAATACAGGAACGCGCAGATCGCGTTAAGGAATTGCCTAGACGCGGGGTGAAGATCCGCGTCAGCAATCAACAGAGAGGAAGAGAGGAAGGGAAAGGTGATTTCGGGGTGGTGGTGTTGCTTTGGTGAAGAAAATGGATTTTGGTGGAGTAATGTAAAAGGAGGTGATGATGAAGGTGATGTTTGGAGGTTGAAGTAGTGGAGATGGAGGTGGTGTTATGGTGGTGAAAGAAAAAATGGTGGTGAAGAGGGAAGCTTCTTAGTGGTAGTGATGGAATTTGTGGAAGGTGGTGAAATTGTCGCCGGAATGATTACCAGAATAATCGTGAACGATTACCGGAATAATCACCAGAGATGTTGCCGACGAAGAAGAGCTCAGCCCCAATCCAAGGAGGGTGGCTGGCCTAGGTTATGGTGGTGGGGTGATGGTGAAATTGATGGTGGAAGTGAAGATGGTGGTGGTGACGTTGGTGTTGTCGTTTGAAGTTGTTACCGAAATGATTACCGGAATAATCGTAAACGATTACCGGAATAATCATCGGAGATATGGCCGATGAAGAAGAGCTCAGCCCTAATCCAAGGGAGGTGGCCGGCCCTAAAGAAGATGATGGGGTGGTGGTTTTGTGGAGAGGTTTGTGGTGGTGGTAGTTTTGGAAAAGGTAAAGGAGAAGGTGAAGGCTTTGGTGAAGTTGTTGAAGTTGTGGTGCTTTAAATGGAGATGGAGGAGGAAGAAGATGAAGGTAGGAAGTTGGAGAAGTTGTAGTAGTTGTTGTTGTGGTGGAGATGAAGGAGGAGTTGGTGGTGGTTAAAGTTTGGTGAAGAGAAAAATGAAGTGGAAAGATGAAGGAAAGGTTTATATAGGAATTGGATTTGTGAAGGTGATGTAAAAATGTTTAGGGAGGGGGTTTTTTGTAAAATGGATAGGTGAGGTGGCTCTCTTGGCCGGCCATGGTGATGGGAGAGGAGTTGGAGTGGTTTGGGATATTTTGGAGAAGATATTTTTGGAGGAGGAGATATTTTTGGAGAAGATATTTTTGGTGGAAGAATGGAGAATTTGGTGGAAGGAAAAGGAAGGAAAGAAAAAGGAAAAAGGAAAAGAAAATGAAAAGTGGAAGATATTTTCTTGAAAGAAAAAGTGAAAATAATTAGAGTAGCGGATTCCCGGGATTCGGTTGCAGATGCGGAAAACTTTTGAAAAAATACCGAAATCGTCTGAAAATCAAGTATCTCGGAACGACCCGCAAAAATTCTCAAAATCCAAGAATATTATTCTAAGAATCATGGTGAAATCCATTTCAAGAAATTCTTTATAGTTTTTAAATTAAAAATCCTGGAATCGGCCGCCAATATCGGTCGACACCAAATCTGACAGAAATCTGATAAATTCTGAAAATTTCCAAAAAAATGAATTAAGATAGTAAATATTATTCTAAGCAAATATGGGAAAGCGGTTTCTCAAAATTTGACTTCATTTGTAAATTAAAAATCAAGGAATCGGTCAGCGGCACTGGTCGACACCGGTTTTGAAGATTTTCATTTTAATTCAGGAAAATTCCAGAAAATCACAGAAAATCTAAAATATTGAAAAATGATGTTTGAAACTAAAATCGGTCAAATCTGAATACCAAAAAGACCAAATTGAGTAATACACTAGGATCTGGTCCCTGGTTCAGAGAAGAGCAGACTCTGAGTCCACGAATCCGGATCCAAGACAAAACGACCATATAAATAATTCATAATACAAAATAAATATAGGAAGTAAATCGAAAAATTTGAATGCGCAACTAAGTACGTATTCCGGAAGCGGGGTGTTACATTCCATCCACCTTACAAAAAATTGCGTCCTCGCAATTTCGATAAGGGGTAAAATGAACACAAAGGGGACAAAGGCGGAATTTATACCAATTAAGATATGAAGCACTATAGGTAGGGCTCTCAAGTTGACTAAACAGTAATCAGAATATAGATATCTTCTGCACCTCTGGCTGTATAAGTTTTTGAACGGTACCAAATAATACTGATCTGATGTCGTTACTTTGCAATAGAGTTCAAGTTGTACTGCATACTTTATAGCCCTCCGAGCATAAGCCAGAATATTGAAGATAAAGGAAACCCTGATAGTCCTGAGCATAATAAAGAAGACCGATAATACCAGGCATCAATCACTCTGAAAGATATAGCCGAGAATGTAGAATATCCGTAGAGAATTCTGACTACTGACTTCTGAAAGATAACCCGATTAGGATCAATCCTTAGAATACCCGAGCACCATAGAGTCAGCCGAAGAGATCATATAATAGCTTTATTCAGAACTAGCCACTACCTCTCTAGTATATCCATATCTTAAGTTGGTATAAAGGCTTCAAAAAACCAAAACAGGGGAAAGATGGAAGTAAGGAATCAAAGGAAGGATGATCAAGAAAAATAGATAACTCTGTACTTGTAGTTGGTGTGTATAATCAGGACTCATGCATTCCAGTTGCAAATTTCTTTACCATTAATTTGCCGTCTGGACGTACTGAGGATGTAGAACCTAGGCTCTAATACCATCCTGTAACGCCCCGATCCTGCGGGTACGGGGACGTTACTGCGACGTATATACGCAGGTCAGAAATACCCTCACGTATATACGCTAAGCATCAGTACAGGCAAGAATCAGAGTACAAAAGCAAGTGGTGCATTATACATTCCAATATATGAGTACAATTACAAAGTTATCACAAGAGGTGATCCAATATTACAGGAATATTACATCACTGATATGTGCAATTGCGAGATTACAAAGAGATGTACAAGTATGAACAGTACATAGGCACTCACGAGTTTACAAAAGGAAAACTCGAGAGGCACACATGGGGCCTGGAAGGATAGAGCTCTGGATGATCTGCTGGAGATCCACGCTACCGCTGCGCTTTTCAGGTCAGCAACTAGGATTCTACAAGCTCCAACCTCCGACATGCTCCAAGCTCCAGGACCTGGACATGAGAATCCAGGGGAGTCAGATAGAACTCCCCAGGCGAGTGGTGATACGAAAGCCAGATGGCGTGCAAGGATAAACACACGTGTATCGATAAAACCGAATCATAATCAAGCATTGAAAACCGTGTCGTGAGCATAAGCATGTATAAGCAGGTAGATATATAACAAGTGATATCAAACAGGAACTACTAATGGAATGATAAGACAGGAGCAGTAGACTGATGGAATGGAACATGAGTAATAAAACAGGGTATGAGTAGCTAATATGATAATAATCATAAAACCGGAAATCCGATGTAAAACCCGATGGAAGAAAACTCGGTAAAGCATACAACGGATCCATGGCTGGCATCTTTTATTATTATTATTACTCATCTTACCCTGATGTCTGGATATGTGAACTAGCGTCCCAGCACACATATATCCACATCTGAGTAAGCAAGGTTGTTATTGGAAACCAGCGGGCGTATCAACGAACAATGTTTACAGTGGGTCCCGTGCATACCCGGGACCACGGCCCAGGATGTTCCGTTGCTTGGTGACGGAACCTACCGCAAGGCGATTCAGGAGGGTCTTTTGGATGCCCTTATCAAGATGGTACCAGGAAGGAGGGAGCCAGCTCTTCCCTCGGTCCCCTAGAGGCCCACAGGTCAGACCGGAAGATTTAGTTGCATAACATGCCTAATACCACTGTAAACACGAACACATATTGATAGCCGCAAGTTTCCCCCGACCCGATGCAAGTTGTCTTATTTTACGGTTTATTAGATGATTATCATATTCCGGGAATGAGCAGGAATAAGTCAGGAATATCAGGAATACATGTGTATCAGGAGTACAGGTCACTGTATGCAATACAGGATAACAGGTCACTGTATGTAATACAGGATAACAGGTCACTGTATGCAATACAGGATAACAAGGCAGGATTCCCGTAAATGTGATAATCACAGATCAAGTATATCATGCCGGGTGTCAAGTGATAGCATGACAGGAGGATGATATTTGGCAGGTGACAAGTCATGTCCAGAGATTGATATTAGTGCGGTGGCAAGTCCTATCATAAAAAGGGGCCTTGCCAAGTAGTATCATGTCTAGTGTTAGGTAATAACACGACAGTTATCAGGTGGTACAAACAGGTGTTAAATAGTAGCATGTAAAATACAGGTATGAAGTAATGACATGACATGTCAAGTGTTAACTTATTAGGTAAATACATGGCAAGTGATAGAATAGTAGCTGAGTACATTCAAGCGGAGCTGAGCAAGCTGGAGTGTATAGACAGCAAACAGTATTTAATACTGGAGCATCTGGCATGATTACCGGGACGACTCGGCTTAAAGTGCGAGTAGAAAATCCGGCAGCATCTCGCCTAGACGAATCTAGTGGTAAAGCGCTTGACGCTGATCATGATAACCAGGCGGAGCTGAACAAGTTGGAGGCACAGGCAGCGAACAGAGTTTAGACACTAATGCGCTCTACGAGGTTACCGGAACAACTCGGTTTAAGATACGAGTAGAAAATCCGGCAGCAACTCGCCTAAACGAATTTAGTGAATAAAGCACTGAGCGCTAAGTATGCTCACCAGACGGAATTGAGAAACCTGTCGATCCCAATCACGTCTCTTTCGAGATAGTGAGAGACCGGAGGCTGAATGAGAAACCTGACGATCCAAATCACGTCTCTTTCGAGATAGTGAGGGACCGGAGGCTGAAGGGTCCGGAAGCCAAGTACGCTCGGGGTTTAAGCGCACTCTCGGTGACTACTAGCCATCCCAGGAGTGGGCAGAAACCCAGAGTCCAACGACCACGAAGGGTCGACCACGCATGGTATAAAGCAGTACAATTCATCACAGGCATGGTATATGTACAAGAATAAAACTACCCTATACAAGCATTCGTCACAGAGCAATACATGTCCAGTCATTGGCACTCGGCCATACACAGATACAGGGACTCAACCCAATATATAATACATGAAAACATGGAGTAAAATACATGTCGACCCGACAAAGCGGGGAAACCCAAATGGAGGCGAGAGCGAGGACACTCGCCTAAATCACCGGAAATGCCGAAAGGTCCGAAATCCATGGAACTCGCGCACGCGCCATATTTAGAGGGAGAAAGTGAAGAGGAGAGAGAAAGAGTTAGAGAGAGTGCACAGGGAGACGCGAGTTATGCGAGTGAGACGCGGGGGTCGCAGACGCGGGAGTCGTGTCGCGGGAATAGCAGACGCGGGAATCACAGACGCGAGTTATGCGAGTGAGACGCGGGGGTCGCAGACGTGGGAGTCGCGTCGCGGGAGTAGCAGACGCGGGAATCACAGACGCGAAGGTGCCACAACCGCGTGGTTTGAGACCCGCGTTCAAGTCAGGACGCGAGGAGAACGCGAACGCGGACGTGGGTTCTGCGTCGCGTTAACACAAGAGGAACACAGACGCGGGCATGGGCTCCGTTCCGTGTCAATACAGGAACGCGCGGATCGCGTTAAGGAATTGCCTAGACGCGGGGTGAAGATCCGCGTCAGCAATCAACAGAGAGGAAGAGAGGAAGGGAAAGGTGATTTCGGGGTGGTGGTGTTGCTTTGGTGAAGAAGATGGATTTTGGTGGAGTAATGTAAAAGGAGGTGATGATGAAGGTGATGTTTGGAGGTTGAAGTAGTGGAGATGGAGTTGGTGTTATGGTGGTGAAAGTAAAAATGGTGGTGAAGAGGGAAGCTTCTTAGTGGTAGTGATGGAATTTGTGGAAGGTGGTGAAATTATCGCCGGAATGATTACCAGAATAATCGTGAACGATTACCGGAATAATCACCAGAGATGTTGCCGACGAAGAAGAGCTCGGCCCCAATCCAAGGAGGGTGGCCGGCCTAGGTTATGGTGGTGGGGTGATGGTGAAATTGATGGTGGAAGTGAAGATGGTGGTGGTGACGTTGGTGTTGTCGTTTGAAGTTGTTACCGAAATGATTACCGGAAAATCGTAAACGATTACCGGAATAATCATCGGAGATATGGCCGATGAAGAAGAGCTCGGCCCCAATCCAAGGGAGGTGGCCGGCCCTAAAGAAGATGATGGGGTGGTGGTTTTGTGGAGAGGTTTGTGGTGGTGGTAGTTTTGGAAAAGGTAAAGGAGAAGGTGAAGGCTTTGGTGAAGTTGTTGAAGTTGTGGTGCTTTAAATGGAGATGGAGGAGGAAGAAGATGAAGGTAGGAAGTTGGAGAAGTTGTAGTAGTTATTGTTGTGGTGGAGATGAAGGAGGAGTTGGTGGTGGATAAAGTTTGGTGAAGAGAAAAATGAAGTGGAAAGATGAAGGAAAGGTTTATATAGGAATTGGATTTGTGAAGGTGATGTAAAAATGTTTAGGGAGGGGGTTTTTTGTAAAATGGATAGGTGAGGTGGCTCTCTTGGCCGGCCATGGTGATGGGAGAGGAGTTGGAGTGGTTTGGGATATTTTGGAGAAGATATTTTTGGAGGAGGAGATATTTTTGGAGAAGATATTTTTGGAGGAAGAATGGAGAATTCGGTGGAAGGAAAGAAAAAGGAAAAAGGAAAAGAAAATGAAAAGAGGAAGATATTTTCTTGAAAGAAAAAGTGAAAATAATTAGAGTAGCGGATTCCCGGGATTCGGTTGCGGATGCGGAAAACTTTTGGAAAAATACCGAAATCGTCCGAAAATCAAGTATCTCGAAACGACCCGCAAAAATTCTCAAAAATCAAGAATATTATTCTAAGAATCATGGTGAAATCATTTCAAGAAATTCTTTATAGTTTTTAAATTAAAAATCCTGGAATCGGCCGCCAATATCGGTCGACACCAAATCTGACAGAAATCTGATAAATTCTGAAAATTCCCAAAAAAATGAATTAAGATAGTAAATATTATTCTAAGCAAATATGGGAAAGCGGTTTCTCAAAATTTGACTCCATTTGTAAATTAAAAATCAAGGAATCGGTCAGCGGCACTGGTCGACACCGGTTTTGAAGATTTTCATTTTAATTCAGGAAAATTCCAGAAAATCACAGAAAATCTAAAATATTGAAAAATGATGTTTGAAACTAAAATCGGTCAAATCTAAATAGCAAAAAGATTAAATTGAGTAATACACTAGGATCTGGTCCCTGGTTCAGAGAAGAGCAGACTCTGAGTCCACGAATCCGGATCCAAGACAAAACGATCATATAAATAATTCATAATACAAAATAAATATAGGAAGTAAATCGAAAAATACGATCGAAAAATTTGAATGCGCAACTAAGTACGTATTCCGGAAGCGGGGTGTTACATTCCATCCACCTTACAAAAAATTGCGTCCTCGCAATTTCGATAAGGGGTAAAATGAACACAAAGGGGACATAGGCGGAATTTATACCAATTAAGATATGAAGCACTATAGGTAGGGCTCTCAAGTTGACTAAACAGTAATCAGAATATAGATATCTTCTGCACCTCTGGCTGTATAAGTTTTTGAACGGTACCAAATAATATTGATCTGATGTCGTTACTTTGCAATAGAGTTCCAGTTGTACTGTATACTTTATAGCCCTCCGAGCATAAGCCAGAATATTGAAGATAAAGGAAACCCTGATAGTCCTGAGCATAATAAAGAAGACCGATAATACCAGGCATCAATCACTCTGAAAGATATAGCCGAGAATGTAGAATATCCGTAGAGAATTCCGACTACTGACTTCTGAAAGATAACCCGATTAGGATCAATCCTGAGAATACCCGAGCACCATAGAGTCAGCCGAAGAGATCATATAATAGCTTTATTCAGAACTAGCCACTACCTCTCTAGTATATCCATATCTTAAGTTGGTATAAAGGCTTCGAAAAATCAAAACAGGGGAAAGATGGAAGTAAGGAATCAAAGGAAGGATGATCAAGAAAAATAGATAACTCTGTACTTGTAGTTGGAGTGTATAATCAGGACTCATGCATTCTAGTTGCAAATTTCTTTACCATTAATTTGCCATCTGGACGTACTGAGGATGTAGAACCTAGGCTCTGATACCATCCTGTAACGCCCCGATCCTGCGGGTACGGGGACGTTACTGCGACGTATATACGCAGGTCAGAAATACCCTCACGTATATACGCTAAGCATCAGTACAAGCAAGAATCAGAGTACAAAAGCAAGTGGTGCATTATACATTCCAACATATGAGTACAATTACAAAGTTATCACCAGAGGTGATCCAATATTACAGGAATATTACATCACTGATATGTGCAATTGCGAGATTACAGAGAGATGTACAAGTATGAACAGTGCACAGGCACTCACGAGTTTACAAAAGGAAAACTCGAGAGGCACACATGGGGCCTGGAAGGAAAGAGCTCTGGATGATCTGCTGGAGATCCACGCTACCGCTGCGCTTTTCAGGTCAGCAACTGGGATCTACAAGCTCCAAGCTCCGACATGCTCCAAGCTCCAGGACCTGGACATGAGAATCCAGGGGAGTCAGATAGAACTCCCCAGGCGAGTGGTGATACGAAAGCCAGATGGCGTGCAAGGATAAACACACGTGTATCGATAAAACTGAATCATAATCAAGCATTGAAAACCGTGTCATGAGCATAAGCATGTATAAGCAGGTAGATATATAACAAGTAATATCAAATAGGAACTACTCATGGAATGATAAGACAGGAGCAGTAGACTGATGGAATGGAACATGAGTAATAAAACAGGGTATGAGTAGCTAATATGATAATAATCATAAAATCGGAAATCCGATGTAAAACCCGATGGAAGAAAACTCGGTAAAGCATACAACGGATCCATGGCTGGCATCTTTTATTATTATTATTATTACTCGTCTTACCCTGATGTCTAGATATGTGAACTAGCGTCCCAGCACACATATATCCACATCTGAGTAAGCAAGGTTGTTATTGGAAACCAGCGGGGGTATCAACGAACAATATTTACAGTGGGTCCCGTGCATACCCGGGACCACGGCCCAGGATATTCCGTTGCTTGGTGACGGAACCTACCGCAAGGCGATTCAGGAGGGTCTTATGGATGCCCTTATCAAGATGGTACCAGGAAGGAGGGAGCCAGCTCTCCCCTCGGTCCCCTGGAGGCCCACAGGTCAGACCGGAAGTTTTAGTTGCACAACATGCCTAATACCACTGTAAACGCGAACACATATTGATAGCCGCAAGTTTCCCCCGACCCGATGCAAGTTGTCTCATTTTACGGTTTATTAGATGATTATCATATTCCGGGAATGAGCAGGAACAAGTCAGGAATATCAGGAATACATGTGTATCAGGAGTACAGGTCACTGTATGCAATACAGGATAACAGGTCACTGTATGTAATACAGGATAACAGGTCACTGTATGCAATACAGGATAACAAGGCAAGATTCCCGAAAATGTGATAATCACAGATCAAGTATATCATGCCGGGTGTCAAGTGATAGCATGACAGGAGGATGATATTTGGCACGTGACAAGTCATGTCAAGAGATTGATATTAGTCCGGTGGCAAGTCTTATCATAACAAGGGGCCTTGCCAAGTAGTATCATGTCTAGTGTTAGGTAATAACACGACAGTTATCAGGTGGTACAAACAGGTGTTAAATAGTAGCATGTAAAAGACAGGTATGAAGTAATGACATGACATGTCAAGTGTTAACTTATCAGGTAAATACATGGCAAGTGATAGAATAGTAGCTGAGCATAATCAAGCGGAGCTGAGCAAGCTGGAGTGTATAGACAGCAAACAGTATTTAACACTGGAGCGTCTGGCATGATTACCGGGATGACTCGGCTTAAAGTGCGAGTAGAAAATCCGGCAGCATCTCGCCTAGACGAATCTAGTGGTAAAGCGCTGGACGCTGATCATGATAACCAGGCGGAGCTGAACAAGCTGGAGGCACAGGCAGCGAACAGAGTTTAGACACTAATGCGCTCTACGAGGTTACCGAAACAACTCGGTTTAAGATACGAGTAGAAAATCCGTCAGCAACTCGCCTAAATGAATTTAGTGAATAAAGCACTGAGCGCTAAGTATGCTCACCAGACGGAGCTGAGAAACCTGTCGATTCTAATCACGTCTCTTTCGAGATAGTGAGAGACCGGAGGCTGAATGAGAAACCTGATGATCCAAATCACGTCTCTTTCGAGATAGTGAGGGACCAGAGGCTGAAGGGTCCGGAAGCCAAGTACGCTCGGGGTTTAAGCGCACTTTCGGTGACTACTAGCCATCCCAGGAGTGGGCAGAAACCCAGAGTCCAACGACCACGAAGGGTCAACCACGCATGGTATAAAGCAGTACAATTCATCACAGGCGTGGTATATGTACAAGAATGAAACTACCCTATACAAGCATTCGTCACAGAGCAATACATGTTCATTCATTGGCACTCGGCCATACACAGATACAGGGACTCAGCCCAATACATAATACATGAAAACATAGAGTAAAATACATGTCGACCCGACAAAGCGGGGAAACCCAAATGGAGGCGAGAGCGAGGACACTCGCCTAAATCACCGGAAATGCCGAAAGGTCCAAAATCCATGGAACTCGCGCACGCGCCATATTTAGAGGGAGAAAGTGAAGAGGAGAGAGAAAGAGTTAGAGAGAGTGCACAGGGAGACGCGAGTTATGCGAGTGAGACGCGGGGGTCGCAGACGCGGGAGTCGCGTCGCGGGAATAGCAGACGCGGGAATCACAGACGCGAGTTATGCGAGTGAGACGCGGGGGTCGCAGACGCGGGAGTCGCGTCACGGGAATAGCAGACGCGGGAATCACAAACGCGAGTTATGCGAGTGAGACGCGGGGGTCGCAGACGCGGGAGTCGCGTCGCGGGAATAGCAGACGCGGGGGTCGCAGACGCGGGAGTCGCGTCGCGGGAATAGCAGACGCGGGAATCACAGACGCGAAGGTGCCACAACCGCGGGGTTCGAGACCCGCGTTCAAGTCAGGAAGCGAGGAGAACGCGGACGCGGATGTGGGTTCTGCGTTGCGTTAACACAAGAGGAACACAGACGCGGGCATGGGCTCCGTGCCGTGTCAATACAGGAACGTGCAGATCGCGTTAAGGAATTGCCTAGACGCGGGGTGAAGATCCGCGTCAGCAATCAACAGAGAGGAAGAGTGGAAGGGAAAGGTGATTTCGGGGTGGTGGTGTTGCTTTGGTGAAGAAGATGGATTTTGGTGGAGTAATGTAAAAGGAGGTGATGATGAAGGTGATGTTTGGAGGTTGAAGTAGTGGAGATGGAGGTGGTGTTATGGTGGTGAAAGTAAAAATGGTGGTGAAGAGGGAAGCTTCTTAGTGGTAGTGATAGAATTTGTGGAAGGTGGTGAAATTGTCGCCGGAATGATTACCGGAATAATCGTGAACGATTACCGGAATAATCACCGGAGATGTTGCCGACGAAGAAGAGCTCGGCCCCAATCCAAGGAGGGTGGCCGTGTTGGCCAAAGGTTACAATCACCTGTGTTTAGTGTGTTTGAAGATTACAAAACATATAAGTTATTTGTACTAATAATGTTTGTTGTTTAAGTGTGTTTCAGGGTTCTAACTCAACTAGAAGGTTTATACCCTAAAAGAAAGTGTTCTAACTCAAGTCAACTCAAATTGGGCTCAAGAATCAAGCTTTGAAGATCATATGGTGAAAAGCCCTCTTGAAGCACTTGTAGTACTTAGGAACCAATGTAAGAATTAGATTGTTAAAGTTTGAGTTTTGGAAATTGGCTCTAGGATACACACACACGTTTCTTTGTATTTATGTTTTCATGGTCAAAATTATGTTTCATGCCTTAGTATATATATACATGACCCTAAGTTTTACTAATATAGATATCATGTTTAGATCATGTATGTATACCCTTTCCAGCATGTTATTTAGCTTTCCCTAGTTCAAAACAATTTTTACAAAATTTTCCAAGTTCAAAAACCTGCAGTTTTTCATGTTTCAGGCTGACCGGCCAACCGGCCCGGTCGACCGGCGCCAGTGCCAGGACGTGCACGTTTGTGCACGTTTGTCGGCTGACCGCCCCGGTCGACCGACTGAAAGCAGTTGCTCTCGGGTTTTCTGGGTCGACCGCCCGAAGAAAACTGTGTTTTCTTTTAAGAGGGCGGTCGACCCGACCGGTCGACCGGAGCCAACGACTCTTTGCCAGCTGAGCTGGCGGTCGACCGGCCCGGTCGACCGCCAAGCCTGCAAAGCCCCAACGGCTCTTTCCTCTTTTGTACAATTCTAAAATCTGTTTTTCAGATTGCTTTTTGGCAGACTTTTTCAGGGTTTTCCAGTTTGTTTTCAGAGCAAATTAGGTCTAAATAAATTGTTTTAAACCCATTTCTCTCCCTATAAATAGAGGAGAAGTCTCTCTTGCAAATAACCAAGAAAAATCCTCAAGTTTTCATTGTTTTCAAAAGAGAAGAAAAATTAGTTTAAGGCTTTCATTTCCAATTCTTTTTGAGCTTGTTTTCAGTTGTGTTTGATTGTTAATATCACTCTACAACTGAGGTTTTTCTCACTACACTTCATAGAGCCAAAAATCCCTAACTCATTCTATAGTGAAGTTGTAAAAGAGTGAGAGTGTTGTAAAAGAGTTTGGTGATCTAGTTGTGATCACTTTGGTTACTTGTTCCTCATCTTGTTCTTGTGGAGACACCTCTTCGGTAGAGGTTATTGTACTTGGTGGAGCTCGGTGCTCGGGTCTTCGGTAGACCATTGAAATCGTCCTCGGTGGATAGTGGAAACCCTTCACGGAGGTGAAGGCGGGGAGTAGAGCGGTGGCTCGAACCTCGAAACAAATTACTTGTGTTTGCGATTGCTTTGTGTCTATTCTTGTTTCTCTTGCACTATATTGCTTTTAGTTACTTGCTTGTGATCTCGTTTCTTTTCTTGTGCTTTTACTTCAAGCTTGTGACACTTGTGATATATTGTGTGCATCTCACTATTCATTCATCATACTTAGCCTTGATCGATCATATCTCATACAACAAGGTTACATTGCGCACCTCTAACCGATTCAAGGGGAATTGGGAGGAAGGAGTTCAGAACCTCTCATGGGGTATTCGGCTCTTAGTCTTGTTTTGAGAGATCGTTGCATCATTCATCCATCTTAGTTTTAAAAAGTTCATTAGATTAGCAATTACACCTATTTACCCCCCCTCTAGGTGTTTTTCAATTGGTATCAGAGCTTGGACTCTAGGCTTTTGGTTTAACAACCTTAGAGAGATCCTAATTTTGCTAATCACTTCATTCATTTTTCATACACTCTCACTTAGTAAAAATGGCCGATGAAATTAAAACCCCTCCTAAGTTTGATGGACTTAACTTTCCCATATGGAATGTTAAGATGACCGTTTTCTTGCAATCTCCAGGAAGTCGAGTTGCAAAGGCCGTGACCAAACCTTTTAGTGCACCCCCCGGTGATGAATCTACTTGGTCCGAAATTGAGACCAAAGAGTTTGATGCCAATGCTAGGGCTCATTATGCACTCCTTCAAGCCCTTAATTATGATGATATAGCTAGAGTTATTCATTGCAAGTCCGCATATGAAATTTGGACACATTTGCTAGTTACACATGAGGGGACCTCACAAGTGAAGAGGGCTAAGATAGACCTTCTTCGGTCCCAATATAAGAACTTTAGGATGCAAGAACATGAAACCATAGATGATATGGTTACAAAATTTACAAAGATCACTAATGGACTTTCTTCTCTAGGTGATGGTATTGACAATGATCAAAAGGTGAGAAAGATCATCCGGGCTCTTCCTCCTTCATGGGAAGTAAGGCAACTACCTTGAAGGAACTCAATGACAAAGAGGAGATGGAGCTCATATGTCTCATTGGGAATCTCAAAACCCATGAGATGGAGAGGAAAGCAAGGAAGGATATGGCTCCTTCCAAAAAGAAGACTATAGCTTTCAAAAGTCAAACCACTCACTCCGACGAAGACAATGAAGAAGAAGATGACGAAGAGCTCTCACTTCTTGTGAAGAACATCCGGAGGATGTACAATAAGGCTAAATTCCAAGGAAGAAGGAGATGGCTAGGAGGCAAAGAGGAAAGGAAGATCGTTTGCTTCAATTGCCAAAGACCGGGACACATTGTTGCGGAGTGCCCGGATAAAGTGAAGCCCTCCACCTCAAAGAAGCCATACAAGAAGAAGGCAATGAAAGCTACATGGGATTCCAAGAGCGAATCCGAAGAGAAAATCAACACCGCCAACATGTGCTTCATGGCTAATGAAAGCACAAGCAAGGTACCGTCCAAGGCCCAACGACGTAGAGGATTGTGGTATCTTGATAGTGGTTGCGCAAGACACATGACTTGGGATATCAACAACTTTGTAACCCTATCAAGATACCATGAAGGTGGCACCGTCACCTTCGGAGATGACGCCAAGGGTAAAATCATCGGTATTGGTAATGTAAAACTTGGCACATCCCCTTTAATTGAAAATGTAGTTTTAGTTGACGGCCTCAAGCATAACCTCTTGAGTGTTAGTCAACTTTGTGATAAAGATTTTGATGTAGTTTTTGATAATGTAGCTTGTAAAGTAATTGATAGAACTTCCAATGCTTGTGTGTTTTCCAATTTTCGTGAAAGTAATGTTTATATGATAGATATGTTAAATATGTCTTGTAATATTACTTGTTTAAAAGCCCTCGATGATGACTCTTGGTTGTGGCATAGAAGATTAGGCCACATTTCATTTGACCATATATCTAGGCTTAACACAAAGGAGATGGTGAAAGGTATTCCTTGTTTGAATTTTAAAAAGGACCGAGTTTGTGACGCATGTCAATTTGGGAAACAAACTAAGTCTTCTTTCAAGTCAATTAAGGATATCATGACATCACGTCCTTTGGAGTTGATCCATATGGATTTATTTGGTCCTACTAAAACCAAAAGTCTAAGTGAGAGTAGATTTGCATTTGTTTTGGTTGATGACTACTCACGTTTTACTTGGGTTTTCTTTCTTGAACATAAAAATCAAGCCTTTTACATTTTCAAGCCTTTAAGAAAAGAGTTGAAAAGGAAAAAGATACTTCAATAGTAAGAATAAGAAATGATAGAGGAGGTGAGTTCATTAACCTACCCTTTACCACTTTTTGTGAAGAACATGGAATAAAGCATGAACTATCTTGTCCTAGAACTCCACAACAAAATGGAGTAGTTGAAAGGAAAAATAGAACATTACAAGAGATGGCTAGGACAATGCTTAGTGAATATGGTCTACCACATTACTTGTGGGCCGAGGCCGTTCATACATCATGCTATATATCAAACCGTGTTTTCTTGTGTAAAAATACATCTAAAACTTCTTTTGAAATGTACTTCTCTAGAAAACCAAATGTTTCTTATTTCAAAGTTTTTGGATGCAAATGTTTTGTTTTAAATACAAAAGATAATTTAGGAAAATTTGATGCTAGATCTTATGAGGCTATTTTTGTTGGCTATTCTAACACTAGTAAGGCTTATAGAGTCTTCAATAGATCATCCTTGACTATTGAGGAATCTATACATGTTAAGTTTGAGGAATCTAACTTGTTTGTTAAGAATGTTGTAGAAATAGATGCATTGCATGAAGGCTTGGAGAAAGTGACCTTGGAGGATACACCTACTATGGGAGACAAGCCAAAGGATGATGAAGGAAGTGAAGCCAAAGTAGAAGGGGCTCAAGGAAATGAAAATCAATCAAATGAAGTGGAGCCTACTCAACAACTTTCAAAGGATTGGAGATACAATCCTCATCATCCCAAGGACCTCGTCATAGGTGAAGTATCAAAAGGGGTAACTACTCGCTCTAAACTTCATGATTATTGTGGTCATTATGCATTTATTTCTCATGTTGAACCCAAAAATGTCCTCGAAGCCGAGGCCGATTCATATTGGTTGCTAGCCATGCAAGAGGAGCTCAATCAATTTGAGCGCAACCAAGTTTGGCATCTTGTTCCTAGGCCCCACGATAGACCAACAATTGGTACTAAGTGGATCTTTAAGAACAAGTTGGATGAATCGGGTAATGTAGTTAGAAACAAAGCTAGGTTAGTGGCCCAAGGTTACACTCAAATCGAAGGAATCGATTTTGAAGAAACCTTTGCACCCGTAGCACGGCTTGAAGCCATACGGATGACACTAGCATTTGCCTCATATAAAGATTTTAAATTATTTCAAATAGATGTTAAAAGTGCTTTTCTAAATGGTTTTATTGAAGAGGAGGTGTATGTTGAACAACCCCCCGGGTTTGTTGATCCTACACATCCAGATTTTGTATTTAAATTAGATAAAGCTCTTTATGGTTTAAAACAAGCCCCTAGGGCTTGGTATGAAAGACTTTCTTCATTTTTAATTTCAAATGGTTTTAAGAAAGGTAAAATTGACACCACATTGTTCACTAAACATGTTAAAAATGATATTCTTATTGTGCAAATTTATGTTGATGACATTATTTTTGGATCTACTAATGAATCTCTTTGCCAAGCTTTTGAATCATGCATGAAGGATGAATTTGAAATGTCTATGATGGGGGAGCTCAACTATTTCCTTGGACTCCAAATCAAGCAAAGGAAGGATGGGATCTTCATCAATCAAGCCAAGTACACAAAAGAACTAATCAAAAGGTTCGGGCTTGAAGGATCTAAAGTAAGCAAAACTCCCATGGCAACAACTACCAAGCTTGACAAGGATGAACAAGGTAAAAGTGTAGACATTAAGCTTTATCGTAGCATGATTGGCAGTTTATTGTATTTGACGGCTAGTAGGCCGGATATTATGTTTTCCGTTTGTCTTTGTGCACGTTTTCAATCTTGTCCTAAAGAGTCTCATATAATTGCGGATAAACGCATAATTAGATACCTTAAGGGCACTATTGAAATGGGTTTGTGGTATCCAAAAATCAGATTATTTGAAATGAAGAGTTTTTCGGATGCCGACTATGCGGGTTGTAGGGTAGATAGGAAGAGCACAAGTGGAACATGTTAATTCCTAGGTAATTGTCTTGTATCTTGGTCTTCCAAAAAGCAAAATTTGGTAGCCCTATCAACCGCCGAGGCGGAGTATGTTGCAGCCGGAGCTTGTTGTGCACAAGTTCTTTGGATGAAACATACTCTCCTCGACTATGATTTACACTTTGATCATGTTAAAATATTTTGTGATAATACTAGTACTATTCACATGACAAAGAATGCAAATCAACATAGTAAAACCAAACACATTGACATTAGGTATCACTTTCTTAGAGATCATTATGAGAAAGGTGATATTGATATAGACTATGTTTCTACCGATTTTCAACTTGCCGATATTTTTACTAAACCTCTAGATTATGATAGATTTTCTTTTATTTGTGGTGAGTTGAATGTTTGCATTATGGATTCTTAAAGAAACATTTCTTTTCTTTTTGTTTTGTTTTGTTCAACCCTTTTTTGATGTATGACAAAAAGGGGGAGAAAAAGTATGAGTTTGTTTGTTGTATATGTTAGTTTGCAACACTATTGTGTTTTCAATGCTTCATGTATCTTATTCATTGTCATTCTTTATACATAGCATTATTTGAGGGGGAGCTTTCCAAGCTCTTCTTCCATATTTGTTTAAATAACCTATATGTTTTGTCATCATCAAAAAGGGGGAGATTGTTGGCCCAAGGTTACAATCACCTGTGTTTAGTGTGTTTTGATGATTACAAAACATATAATTTATTTGTACTAATAATATTTGTTGTTTAAGTGTGTTTCAGGGTTCTAACTCAACTAGAAGGTTTATACCCTAAAAGAAAGTGTTCTAACTCAAGTCAACTCAAATTGGGCTCAAGAATCAAGCTTTGAAGATCATATGGTGAAAAGCCCTCTTGAAGCACTTGTAGTACTTAGGAACCAATGTAAGAATTAGATTGTTAAAGTTTGAGTTTTGGAAATTGGCTCTAGGATACACACACACGTTTCATTGTATTTATGTTTTCATGGTCAAAATTATGTTTCATGCCTTAGTATATATATACATGACCCTAAGTTTTACTAATATAGATATCATGTTTAGATCATGTATGTATACCCTTTCCAGCATGTTATTTAGCTTTCACTAGTTCAAAACAATTTTTACAAAATTTTCCAAGTTCAAAAACCTGCAGTTTTTCATGTTTCAGGCTGACCGGCCGACCGGCCTGGTCGACCGGCGCCAGTGCCAGGACGTGCACGTTTGTGCACGTCTGTCGGCCGACCGCCCCGATCGACCGACTGAAAGCAGTTGCTCTCGGGTTTTCTGGGTCGACCGCCCCGGTCGACCGCCCGAAGAAAACTGTGTTTTCTTTTAAGAGGACGGTCGACCCGACCGGTCGACCGGAGCCAACGGCTCTTTGCCAGCTGAGCTGGCGGTCGACCGGCCCGGTCGACCGCCAAGCCTGCAAAGCCCCAACGGCTCTTTCCTCTTTTGTGCAATTCTGAAATCTGTTTTTCAGATTGCTTTTTGGCAGACTTTTTCAGGGTTTTCCAGTTTGTTTTCAGAGCAAATTAGGTCTAAATAAATTGTTTTAAACACATTTCTCTCCCTATAAATAGAGGAGAAGTCTCTCTTGCAAATAACCAAGAAAAATCCTCAAGTTTTCATTGTTTTCAAAAAAGAAGAAAAATTAGTTTAAGGCTTTCATTTCCAATTCTTTTTGAGCTTGTTTTTAGTTGTGTTTGATTGTTAATATCACTCTACAACTGAGGTTTTTCTCACTACACTTCATAGAGCCAAAAATTCCTAGCTCATTCTATAGTGAATTTGTAAAAGAGTGAGAGTGTTGTAAAAGAGTTTGGTGATCTAGTTGTGATCACTTTGGTTACTTGTTCCTCATCTTGTTCTTGTGGAAACACCTCTTCGGTAGAGGTTATTGTACTTGGTGGAGCTCGGTGCTCGGGTCTTTGGTAGACCATTGAAATCGTCCTCGGTGGATAGTGGAAACCCTTCACGGAGGTGAAGGCGGGGAGTAGAGCGGTGGCTCGAACCTCGAAACAAATTACTTGTGTTTGCGATTGCCTTGTGTCTATTCTTGTTTCTCTTGCACTATATTGCTTTTAGTTACTTGCTTGTGATCTCGTTTCTTTCCTTGTGCTTTTACTTCAAGCTTGTGACACTTGTGATATATTGTGTGCATCTCACTATTCATTCATCATACTTAGCCTTGATCGATCATATCTCATACAACAAGGTTGCATTGCGCACCTCTAACCCATTCAAGGGGAATTGGGAGGAAGGAGTTCAGAACCTCTCACGGGGTATTCGGCTCTTAGTTTTGGTTTGAGAGATCGTTGCATCATTCATCCATCTTAATTTTAAAAAGTTTATTAGATTAGCAATTACACCTATTCACCCCCCTCTAGGTGTTTTTCAGGCCGGCCTAGGTTATGGTGGTGGGGTGATGGTGAAATTGATGGTGGAAGTGAAGATGGTGGTGGTGACGTTGGTGTTGTCGTTTGAAGTTGTTACCGAAATGATTACCGGAATAATCGTAAACGATTACCGGAATAATCATTGGAGATATGGCCGATGAAGAAGAGCTCGGCCCCAATCCAAGGGAGGTGGTCGGCCCTAAAGAAGATGATGGGGTGGTGGTTTTGTGGAGAGGTTTGTGGTGGTGGTAGTTTTGGAAAAGGTAAAGGAGAAGGTGAAGGCTTTGGTGAAGTTGTTGAAGTTGTGGTGCTTTAAATGGAGATGGAGGAGGAAGAAGATGAAGGTAGGAAGTTGGAGAAGTTGTAGTAGTTGTTGTTGTGGTGGAGATGAAGGAGGAGTTGGTGGTGGTTAAAGTTTGGTGAAGAAAAAAATGAAGTGGAAAGATGAAGGAAAGGTTTATATAGGAATTGGATTTGTGAAGGTGATGTAAAAATGTTTAGGGAGGGGTTTTTTGTAAAATGGATAGGTGAGGTGGATCTCTTGGCCGGCCATGGTGATGGGAGAGGAGTTGGAGTGGTTTGGGATATTTTGGAGAAGATATTTTTGGAGGAGGAGATATTTTTGGAGAAGATATTTTGGTGGAAGAATGGAGAATTTGGTGGAAGGAAAAGGAAGGAAAGAAAAAGGAAAAAGGAAAAGAAAATGAAAAGAGGAAGATATTTTCTTGAAAGAAAAAAGTGAAAATAATTAGAGTAGCGGATTCTCGGGATTCGGTTGCGGATGCGGAAAACTTTTGAAAAAATACCGAAATCGTCTGAAAATCAAGTATCTCGAAACGACCCGCAAAAATTCTCAAAAATCAAGAATATTATTCTAAGAATCATGGTGAAATCATTTCAAGAAATTCTTTATAGTTTTTAAATTAAAAATCCTGGAATCGGCCGCCAATATCGGTCGACACCAAATCTGACAGAAATCTGATAAATTCTGAAAATTCCCAAAAAAATGAATTAAGATAGTAAATATTATTCTAAGCAAATATGGGAAAGCGGTTTCTCAAAATTTGACTCCATTTGTAAATTAAAAATCAAGGAATCGGTCAGCGGCACTGGTCGACACCGGTTTTGAAGATTTTCATTTTAATTCAGGAAAATTCCAGAAAATCACAGAAAATCTAAAATATTGAAAAATGATGTTTGAAACTAAAATCGGTCAAATCTGAATACCAAAAGATTAAATTGAGTAATACACTAGGATATGGTCCCTGGTTCAGAGAAGAGCAGACTCTGAGTCCACGAATCCGGATCCAAGACAAAACGATCATATAAATAATTCATAATACAAATAAATATAGGAAGTAAATCGAAAAATACGATTGAAAAATCTGAATACGCAACTAAGTACGTATTCCGGAAGCGGGGTGTTACAGTATCTCTTCTCCTTGGTTGAGAGGATGACTCTGGGTCGCACTGTGTTGGTTTGTTAGGTCTTGGTTTGTTGTCTTTTTCTTCAGCTCTGACCTTGGCCACAATTTCTTCCACTTGTTCGCCTTGTAATGCCAACTGCTTTCAAGTGTGGCATTTTGCCTCTCCCATTTGAGCGAGGACGGTAGTTTGCAAATTATGGTGACATGTCTCGACTAGAATGGACTGGGTCATGCCGCTGGGATAACGGAGTGCCATGCTCCAATTCTTTTGTTGAAAGTCTTAATAGACTCTCATTTCTTTTGCTTGGTTGCAAGGGGAGTTGGCATCGAAGTTTTTGTATCATCTTCAGAGAAACGATCCAGAAACAACTTCTCGAGGTCGGCCCATGACTTGATCTAGCCAGCAAAAAGTTTCATGAACCATTCAAAGGTGACCCCTTAAGAGTGCCAAAGAATAAACGAGCCGTGATGGCATCATTTGATACTACATTCCTAGTTTAGGACTTGAAGTAGCATATGTGTTGGTTCGGCGACCCTTTACCGTCAATAGTATGGAGGGTCGGTGCCTTGAACTTGGGAGGGTAAGGAGTCGTGTCCCATTTTGCTGGGTAGGGCTAGATTTTCCCCACATCTTGAAGACCGCCTCGGTTTGCTCGGGCTTTGAACGATGCTCAAATTTACTCATCATCTTGGAATAACTGCTTCCATTTTCTGAGTTATCCTCCTATTTAGATGAAGATTTGAGTGACTCAGAGTTTGATTGCTCTCATTCTCAGTGTTAGCAGAAGATAAGCTCTCCCCTTCCTTTCTTTTGCCCTTGAACTTCTTGGAAGGAGTTCTGCCCTTCGGTTTCTTTTTCTCCTTAAGCAGTTGTGAAAATATCTACTCAAGGGTATCGATAGATTCTTGCTGAACTCAAAAGTTGTTCCCTTGTACTCGGGCCTGCTCATCGAATTGTCGGCCACTTCTGTAGGTCACCTAGAGGGGGGGTGATAGGTGAAGTGCTAATCAAATGCAAAAAATATGCAAAATTAAAACTAATTATGCAAACTAAAACTTTTATACTAACACACAAATTATAACCAAAGAGTGTAGCATAATTCTCAGTGAAGGGCTCTGGACTATCTCCTCACGATTCCTCTAGACTAAGAGTTGAGGTGTTACTATACCACTCTTGGTTCAATACTTGTGTAAGCATGATGTTTGTGCTTTATATATATGTTTTACATCATTTTTTATGCCTATTATTTGTCATATTTAATTCTACATGAGTAATTTTTTTAGTGTTATTTTGCAGATTTTAGATTAAGAGCAAATTAAAAGAAAAGAGCGAAAATTGACGAATTGGTGATATCAAGTGAAAAAAATAGATGCAGAACTAGAGATCTGAAGTAGAGTTAGAACATCTCAATAGAGCCTTAACATAAAATCAGAAATTTTACAAAAATCTAGTACTGAAATGGACCAAGAATTCGGCCACCCAGCCGTAGATTTCAGCCAAGTAGCCGTGAACCAGTCAGCGAGAATGCCAACTCAGAGTTCAACACGAGTCAAAAAGCAAAGCGCCAATAAAGCAAGAAGTTCAGCCAGCCAGCTGAGTTTTCGGCCAGCTGGTCAAACTATGGCCGTGCTTATGGATAGGATTTTCCCAGAAATTCGTGTAAATTAAGAAACCTAGGTTTTTGTATTCGACTAAGGTTCTACTACTCTATGTTCTATATAAACGCTGCCAAACCTCTTGTAAAATATACAATTTTATTCTCTCTTTTATTTTGAGCGAAAATCAAAAAAATTTTGCTGTTAGCCATTAAATCTCTGAGTACTTTCAGCAGGGAATTCTTGAAGGCTTCACCTTTATTGGTGGTCTCTTACCCTTCTTTCCTTTTCTCTTTAATTGATTTTATTCCATGATCTATTCTTATATTATAATATGTTCTATTTTCTAACTTATGAATCTAATTTTTCATAACTAGGGGCATGATGTGGGGATTGTATTAAGGGTCTGAAATTATATTTTGTGCAAATTCTTCTATTATTTTATGAAGTTTAAATTTTTTATTTGCTAAGTTGTTAAATCTTGTGCTTTATTATTACACTTGGTGCGCACAATTGATCAGAAGGTTAGGTTAGAGTCTGAAAGGAGATAACCTAGCAATAGCTTCTAGGATTAACAACTATAACTCAAAACATTAAGACGTAAGAGTTGTGCAGTCAAGTAGGAATATCCATCACACTTAATGCATCTTATGACTAGCAATCTACTAGAACGAAAGATTGTAGATTCTAGATTTAGAAGATAGAATTGGTATTGTTTGAGAGAAAGTACTGAGTAGGATAAGGAATTTCAATTATTAGCATGAATAGGATGAATTAGCACAAGGATAATATTTTATCTAATTACATTACTGAAATCATTATCCTATTTCTTTCATAATTAAAATAAACTTTTTTAGTAATAGTTTAGTTTCAACATCTTCCAACTAAATTGATTATTCAAATAGAACTAAAAAAGATTAACTTAGTACTTGAAAAACAATCCTCGTGGGAACGATACTCTACTCACTACTATATTACTTAAAAATGATTGGTACACTTGCCATTCAAATCTGCACATTAAGTTTTTGGCGCTGTTACCGGAGATTGTATAATTTTCAATATCAACAATATCTATTACTATTCTGCGTTGAATTCAATCTGCAAATCTAATATAAAAATCTTTTTCTCTACAGGTTATAGGAAGTTCAACCTCAACAGAGCACAGAGTTCGGCCAGGTAGCTGAAATTTCGGCCAGGTAGCCGAATTTCTGTTCTGAACTGAGTTGAGTTTTCTCCTGATTTACTGTTACTAGTAGATATGACATTCTAGGAGTGCAGATCTCATGGAACCTGATCCAAAGATTGACCTAACTTTCAGACACTTGCTCAAGGAGAGACAAGATCGAGAAAAAGCAATGGCGGAGCAAAATGAGTGAAAAGCATTGAGAGATTATGTTGTACCCTCTCTTACTAGAGCCAATTCAAGCATCATTGCACCGATAATTCAAGCAAACAACTTTGAACTAAAGCCGGGGTTAATTTAGATGGTGCAACACACATGTCAATTCGGGGGATTTTCACATGACGACCCCAATGAACAAACCTCTAGTTTTCTAGAGATATGCGACACACAAAGAATTAATGGTGTGTCTCCAGAGGTAATAAAGCTGAAACTTTTTCATTTTTATTTAAAAGATAAAGCAAAGACATGGTTCAATTCTTTACCTAAGAATGCGATAGCAACATGGGATGAGATGGCGAATAAGTTTCTTACAAAATACTCCCCCCCATCTGAAGCTATAAAACTACGATGTGATCTCACAACTTTCACTTAACTTGAATCTGAAAATATCTATAAAGCTTGGGAAAGGTACAAAGGATTAATTAGGAAAGTCTCACATCACGGAATTCCTACTTGGTTGGGATCTAATTTTTCTACAATGGATTGAATCCAAATACCAAGATGATAATTGATGTGGCCGCGGTAGGAGTACTCATGGGTAAGGAACGTGATGAGGCATACGAGCTTCTTGTGGAGATGGCCTCAAATAGCTACCAGTGCCAATCAGATCAAGCGATGCCAAGAAAGGCAGCCAGAGTACATGAGATAGACGCAATCTTTGCAATACATGCACAACTTGCATTGTTAAGAAAGAAACTCGATGCAACCAATGTCAGCGCCATCCAAACTCAAAACCCTCCATATGATGAATTTGTTACAGGATGACGAGCCAATGAAGGGCGAGTTGGCAACTTTCGGTTCCCTTCAAATAAGCAGGCAAACTACGTGAACAACTTTCAGAGGAAAATAACCCCTATTCGAACACGTACACACCAGCTTAGAGGAATCATCCTAATCTAGGATGGGGCAGAAACAATAACCATAGTGCTCCAAGGGCGAATAACTTTCAGTAACAGCAAGCAAGGTCACCACCACCACAAGAGAAGAAGCCAAGCTTGGAGGAGACAATGCAACAGCTCACTGTCACTACACAAACATTCATGACCACCACAGACACCAACCTGAAGAACCATGCAATTCATAACCTAGAGGTGCAAATGAGTCAAATTTTCAGCCTGTTTTCCAATCGACCACAAGGATCGTTACCAAAAAACATGAAAGTAAATCCTAAAGAACACGTCAAAGCAATCACATTAAGAAGTGAAAAAGTCCTAGTATAGGATCAAGTCTCCAGAGAAGAAAACCTTCCTTCAACAGACACTGGAGATGAAACTCAGAAAAAGAGAAGAAGGCAGGAGGAGATGTACAGAGCCAAAATTAGGCCAGCCAGCTGAAATCTTAGCCAGGTAGCCGAACTCTGGGAGATTCTCAGACTCTACAAGGTCCTACAGAGAAGTCAGTTATCAAGCAATATATTCCCCCACTTCTATTCTCCTAGAAATACAAGCAAAGGACTACAGATAAGCAGTTTGTTCAATTTCTAAACATGTTTAAAAAACTGCATATTAACATTCCTTTTGTAGAGGCCTAGCACAGATGCCCAAGTACGCAAAATTTATGAAGGAGATCCTAAGAAATAAGAGAAAACTTGAGGATCATGAAATAATAATATTGAATGAAGAATGTTGTGCTATTCTGCTAAACAAGTTTCCTCCAAAGCTTAAGGATCCAGGGAGTTTCACTATATCTTGTACCATAGAAAATTCTTATTTTGAAAAAGCCTTATGTGATCTTGGTGCCAGTATTAATTTGATGCCTCTTTCTATTTTCAGGACACTGGGGTAGGAGAACCAAAACCAACTAGTGTATCACTTCAGTTGGCGAATAGGTCCATCAAATACCCGAGAGGAGTAATTGAAGATGTGCTAGTAAAGGTAAAAAAGCTCTACTTCCCTGCAGACTTATCGAACTCTCATAGAGGAGGATAGGGAAATACCTCTCATTTTGGGACGTCCATTTCTTGCAACAGGCAATACATTAATAGATGTGCAATAGGGAAAATTAACTCTTCGTGTACAGAATGAAGAACTCACGTTCAATGTCTTTGAGGCGATGAAATATCCCTCCAACCATGTTGAATGTCATTATATTGACATAATTGAGAAAGTGAGGACAGAAGTCTTTGAGAATGAGACTCCAGCATTACCACTTGAGGCATGCATCATTCATTCAGTAACCATCACTGAGAATGATTTTGAAAGAAGGGAGTGTACGAACTACTTGAAAGCAACAACATCATTGCCTAAGTATGGGAGGCAACAGGTTGAAGAGCTTGGAGCAAGTACCTTAGCAGCTCCATCATCCATTCTGGAGGCACTAAAATTAGAGCTTAAGGAGTTACCACAACATCTAAGGTATGCATTTTTAGGTGAGAATTTTACACTACCAGTAATTATTTCTTCTTTTTTAATAGGTGACAAGGAAGAGAAACTCTTGTGTGTGCTAAGAGATCACAAAACAGCGATTGGTTGGACATTTGTGGACATAAAAGGTATAAGCCCTTCAGTTTGTATGCACAAGATCTTGATGGAGGAGCACTATAAAACTTTGATTCAACCTCAACGCCGCTTGAACCAAGCAATGAAGGAAGCAACAAGAAAAGAAGTGTTGAAACTTCTTGATGCGGGTATGACCTATCCTATTTCTGATAGTAACTGGGTCAGTCCGGTTCAAGTGGTTCCAAAGAAAGAAGACATCACAGTGGTTAAAAATGATAATAATGAGCTAAAACCAACTAGGACAATCACAGGGTGGAGAGTGTGTATAGACTATAGGAAACTTAATACTGTAACCCGTAAGGATCATTTTCCATTACCTTTCATTGACCAAATGTTAGAGAGACTTGTGGATCATGCATATTATTATTTTCTAGATGGGTATCCAAATTGCCATAGCACTTGAAGACCAAGAAAATACAACTTTAACATATTCTTATGGTACATTTGCTTACAAGAAAATGCCTTTTGGTTTACGCAATGCACCAGCTACATTTCAAAGGTGCATGATGGCTATCTTTCATGATATGGTTGAGCAAATAATAGAAGTATTCATGGATGATTTTTTAGTTTTTGGCCCTTCTTTTGATACATGTCTACATAACTTAAATCTAGTTTTGTAGAGATGCAAAGATACAAATTTGGTCCTCAACTAGGAGAAATATCATTTTTGTTGGCCCAATGGCCTTCCACTCTAGTTTTGATGATGATCAACTCATGTAGTTATGTTTACTAATATTCTTGTGTTTCTAAGTTTCAGATCATTAACAGGATATTAGCTTGATGATTAGCTTCAACGAAGTGTTTGGAAGCTTATCATGGTGATTCCGGTGCCAAAGCTTAAAGATCATACCTTTGCACTCGGTGAATCGCGTCTGGGAGCAAGTCTACTTGAAGATGGAAGATCGTCAAGAGACTTAGGTATCCTAGTTTAGATTATGAGTTTTTAGATCCATTTGTAAAGTTTAGAATAGTTGATATGCTCAAGTATACACACACACTCTTGATAGAATTGCTTTCATAAAAGAATTTTATGTTTAGAAAAGATTTTTCATTTTGGAAAACATCTACTTTGGTTTTTGGTATTTCTCATATACATCTTAACCAAAACCAAGATTTATGATTAAGTCAAAAACATAGATATTTCATCACTATTGTGTAGTGGATCATATCCATACACACTATGCTTTATAAGTTCTAAATATCTTGTTTTTGTATTTTGTGAAGTTATGGAAAAACAAGTTTTAGAAAAACATATTTTTAGAAAAACAGTTTTTATTTTGATTGAAACTATTTTTGTAGATTTACTGTGAATTTCTGGGATTTTTATTATGTTAAAAAGACCTATTTCAAATCCCTTAACTGTGCACAGACTTAGAGCTGGCTGTCAGGCCAGTTCGGTCGACTGGGCGGTCGACCGAATCAAGGTCCGGTCGACCGTGCAGTCGACCGACGTGCACAGACTTGTGCACGTCTGGCAGCACAGTGGTCCGGTCGACCGGACAGTCGACCGCTGCAGAGAGCTCTGCTCTCTGTTTGTTTCGGTCGACCGGGCGGTCGACCGGAGGTTCCAACGGGTCAAAATATGACCGTTGGACGGTCGACCGGCCGGTCGACCGTTAGGCCAGTCAGGCTGCCACATCAGCCTAACGGCTAGTTTTGACTAGGGCCTATATATACCTCATTGTTTGGAGTTTCTCTCCAAGATTTTTATGCCAAAATTTCCTGACTATTTCTAGTGTTTTAAAAGAGTTTTTCAAAAGGGTTTTTGTGCCAAAAAGGATTCATTCATTTTGTTTTAGGTTTTTTTGGAAAAATCAAAGAAAATTGGATTTGGGATATTTGTATCGGTTTTTCATTCTATATATTTTGCAAGAATCTTCCCAAGTATTTTCTTTGTGTTCTTGTTTTCCAAAAACACCTAGTAGTCCACACTTGAGCTATATCTTCTATCCTAAACTATTAGGATCTTGTTTTTGTGGAAAAAGAGAAAAGAGAGAGTTTTGAGGTTGTTGTTGTAGCCTATAAGTTGTACACCCTTATTCTTGTTGTATCCCTCTTTGGTAGAGGTGATCGGGTGCTTGGTTTGTATCCCTCTTGGTGAGGTGGAGTTGGAGATTGGTTTGTAACCCTCTTCGTAGAGGTGTTGGTGGTTGATTGTTTGGCTAAGGGCCTTATCCCTCTTTGTGAGGTGGATTGAGTTTGTATTGGCTACGGGCCTAACCCCTCAGTTGTGAGGTGGTTGTTTGAGAGAGGAGTTTTGTACTCCTAGAGTTGTAACAAATCCTCTTTGGTAGAGGTTCCCTCGGTGGGAGATAGTGGATTGGGAAATCCTACACGGTGGTGTAGGCGGGGATGTAGAGCAAGGTGCTCGAACCTCGAAACATATTGTTGTGTTTGCGTTTGCTCCACTTGTCTCTTTAACTCTCTCTCTCACTTTATATTTGTGCATAGCATCATTCTTATTGCCATATCATTTACATTGCTTGTGTTGCCATTGCATAATTCATATTGCTATATCCTTGATTGCTTGGCTTGATTGTGTGTGCACATTGCTTGGATTGCTTGTGTGTGTGTGCCTAACTTATACTCATCCAACAAGAGCTTCACATAGCGCCTCAACCCATTTCAAGGGGAATCAAGAGGAGTTAGTCCAGAGCCTCGCAAGGGGAATTCGGCTACACTTGTTGAATTGTATTAGTTTGTGCAACATTTGCATTAGCTTCCGCATTTAGAGCATTAAGTTTTTCATTTAGTCTCAGATTAGCATTTACACCTATTCACCCCCCCTCTAGGTGTACTTTCAATTTTATGGTGAAGGAAGGAATTATGCTTGGATATCATATATCTGAAAAAGGAATTAAGGTGGACCGTGCAAAGATTGAAACCATTGAAAAGCTACCACCTCCAACAAATGTGAGAGGTGTGAGAAGCTTCCTAGGGCATGCAGGATTTTATCAATGATTTATCAGGGACTTCTCTAAAATTGTAAAACTTTTATGCAATTTATTAATAAAAGGTACACCATTTAACTTTTTCAATGATTGTTTGTAGGCGTTCAAGTTATTGGAGGAGAAGTTGATCACTGCACCAATCATAGTGGCATTAGATAAAACTCTACCCTTCGAAGTCATGTACAATGCTAGTGATTACGCACTAGGAGCTGTGTTAGGATAAAGACGGAACAAGATCTGTCAAGTAGTGTGCTAGCAAGCAAGACACTAAATGAAGCATAATAGAATTACACAAGAATGGAGAAAGAATTGATTTCTGTGGTATTTGCTTTTGATAAATTCCATTCTTATCTGATTGGATCCAAAATTATTGTATTTACAGATCATTCTGCCTTCAAGTATTTGCTTGCAAAGAAAGAGGCCAAACCAAGGTTGATAAGATGGGTCTTGCTTCTCCAAGAGTTTGATTTGAAAATTCGAGACAAGAAGGGGGTGGAGAATCTTGCGGCAGACCATCTTTCCCACATTGAGCAAGAAGAGGAGGACTCCAATGAATTTTCCATTAATGATGCTTTCCCTTATGAATATTTGTTAAGTATCACTGCCAATTCACCCCCTTGGTATGCTCCCTTCGCAAATTTCTTAGCATGTGGTATTTTTCCTCCTGATCTTTCATTTTAAGGCAAGAAAAAATTTCTAACAAATATCAAATACTACTAGTGGGATGATCTAATTCTCTACAGATACTGTGTGGTTCAACTTGTACGAAGGTGTGTGTTCGAGAATGAAATGGAAAGCATTTTGTACTATTGCCACGCTAGAGAAGTGGGAGGTCATTTTGGTGTAACCAAGACAGCAGCAAAGGTATTACAATCAAGATTTTATTGGCCTACGCTATTTAAGGATGCTTATGCTCATGTTAAAGCATGTGATTCATGTCAAAGGATGGGAAATGTTTCTAAGCGTAACGAGATGTCTCTCAACAACATCCTTGATTTTGAGTTGTTTGATGTGTGGGGTATAGATTTCATAGGCCCATTTCCATCCTCGTTCTCCAATTAGTATATCCTAGTGGCATGATTATGTTTTAAAATGGGTAGAGTCGTTGCTTTACCATCAAATGATGCGCGGGCAGTGATAAAATTCCTAAAGAAGAACATTTTTACACGATTTAGAACACCAAGAGCGATCATTAGTGTTAATGGAAAGCACTTTTGCAATCACCAATTCAAAATTCTTTTGCTTAAATATGAAGTAAAGCACCATGTGGCCACACCATACCACCCACAAACAAGTGGTCAAGTGAAAATTTCCAATAGGGAACTGAAGCGCATCTTGGAGAAAACGGTTAACATGTCACGACGTGATTGGTCAGTAAAACTCGATGATGCTTTATGAGCATATTGGACTGCGTTCAAGACACCAATCGGGATGTCCCCCTATCAAATGGTCAATGATAAGTGATTGGTCACTAATATTGCACATTTATTATCATATTCTCATACTTATTATAGAATAAACTCTTTTTTTTCCTAATTAAATATTTAATTTATTTGCAGGCCCATTCCTAAAGGAGAGTGAAGAGAAATGAGCCCAAAAGCCCATCAAATTCTGAATTAAATCAGAATTAATTCGAACTCAGTAAATCATGGCAGATCAGATCGGTTGAAAATTAGTTAGAACAAATCCCTACAAATCGATCGGTTGAAGCCAAGGATCAAAGGCCATTTCGTCAAAATCCCGAACTTAAATTGCAAATTCAGCTGAAGATAAAGACAAATCGAGAAGCCGGGGAGCACCACCAACAGGGTGTGGCCACCTGGCTGCACCCTGGCTGCGGAAACACGGCCAAAGCCACGTTTTCGCGGCTTTGTTAAGTAGTTAGGGGGAGCGTTTGCTCCCCCTATCTTCTCACACCTCTCCCCTCTGGGTTTTTGCCTATAAAAGGCAGGATTTTCACTTTAAATGGGGACAATCATGCAGAGATAGGATTTAGTCCAGAGCGTTTGCTCCCCCTATCTTCTCACACCTCTCCCCTCTGAGTTTTTGCCTATAAAAGGCAGGATTTTCACTGTAAATGGGGACGATCATGCAGAGATAGGATTTAGTCCAATTTTTCATTCTTTGTAGTGTAGGTTTTTATTTTTCTTTTCATGTAATTTTTAGTTTTAATTTATGTAAATCAGAGGAGATCAGAGTTTTATAGGAAAACGAGAACGAAGCTTGTGCTGAGAGTGACACCGGTGTAAGATTTCCTTCTTTTCTCTTATTGTTATAAAATCGAATATGTAGTTCCCTTTTGTATGTACTTTGCTTTTGTGTTCTTCTTCTTCTTCTCTACTATTCTTCTTTTGGTACAATTGTTATCCAAGTGAGTCTAAAAGCATAGAAAGAGCCTTGCCTTTGCGAGTGCCACCGATAGCCCATGACAATGGATTTTGAGTTTCATTCTGTATCACTTCATACTTGCAACGTCTTGATGATATAATGTGGAGGAAACGGGAATCAACTCTTATGGGCTATACGTTGATCACCTCGCTTCAAGGTAACATCATTGCAAAAGATTCAAGGTAGGTATTTGGCCAAAAGAAGTAAGTAATTTTTAGTTTCTTTTCTTTTCTTTTATTCTTTAGTTTAGAACACCAACAACACCCCACTTCTTTCCATTTTCAATTTCTTTGTAAATAATCATTTTCCATTTTTCTCCGCCTTCTCATTCTACCACTTTCTTCCTCACTTAACTTTAACCTAATTTTTCTCTTTTTCTTTTAAAGAACTAAAGAAGAACTTTAACCAAACTTTGTATCTTAAAAGAAGACTTACTAAAAAGCTTCCATCGCTAGTCCCTCCTTGTGGATCACGACCCGCATAGCCACTTACTATTGCGGTAGAATTGAGTAACTTGCACTTTTCATTCTTAGTTCTGAAATACTGTATTCTTGTGTGCAGGTTCAAGCTCAATCAAATTTTGGCACCGTTGCCGGGGAGGGATGGTAAGTTACTCTCTTTAAAAGTTTACATTTTTGGTTAACTTTCTTCTTGTTTTTTGTACAGATTTAACAACAAGGAATATCTGTTGCAGTGGACATATAAGTGGCCCTGGACTCTGCTCAAGAAAGCAGAGCCCAGAAGCCCTCAGATTTGCTACTTTCCAGTGGCAAAACTGAGTGAACTACTAACCTGTATTTTTGCAGGTTGGCTGAATTGAAAATCTGAATTTCTGTAACATTTATCTCCTTGTTTGACTCACTGTATATATATTTCTAACACAACAGTAAAAAGTTGATTGTAAATGCTAAAAATGATTTAGACTTTGCATTTAGGCACGTGTCTATTTCATTTCATTTTTTATTTACTGTTGAAGAGTGCTGGAGCCAAGGTATGTGTACATAGCATTTAGTATAAGGTTCATTCTTATATGAAATATTGCTTGAATGTTACTTTTTTCTATATACTTGTACACTGCACTAAATTGACTTAAGGGCTTGTCCTATAAACAAGATAAGGTGGGGAAGTCATTACCCTCCCTTAGCCCACAAACAATCTCCTCACTCACTAACCCAAGCCTAATTAAAAATGAGTAGACGTTGGCCCTAAGGACATCTTGGACTCAATTAGGAGATTATCCTAAGGGGGAAAGGTGTTGGAATTTGACTCCTGCCAAATCAGTGTCTAGGAAGGGGATTAAGGGCCGAAAGTCCAAAGGTTGGTGGTTACTTAACTAAGGAACGTCTTTGACGAATAATCTCCCACCAATCTTGCCTTGACCTGGCTGATTAGCTTGTAGTCAAAGTCTGCATTATACCTCCTATGGACAGTCTAACCAGTTAGGAGTCATCTAGGTCAAAGGTCTACCCTAACCTAGGTTAGAATTTTTTCTTTTTTGTTTGCTTATTTGTTTTTTTTGTTTATGTTTTATTGTGTGATATGGCTTATAACAATAATTTTTCCAATTTTAATGGTAATCCATATTACACACCAACCTCTTTTTCAGATATTACAAACCCAGCATATCATAACTTGAACCAACCTAGTGTGCCGGATTGGTCTTATCCGAATCAATATAACCCATGTCCCCAATCTTATAACCATAATTTTCAGAATAATTTCAACTCTTCAAAGAGTCAATGGGGATTCACCTCCCCCGAGTCCAATTTTCAACCAACTTGTCCTCCTATCCATCTTGTCCACAATATTTTCAAGATTCATACTTAGTTCCACCAGTCTAAAATAGAAAACCATCAATTTTGGAAATGAGTATGCGTGAGTCCAAACAAAAATCACAAAATCTGATGGACTCATAATTTCACCACCAATTCCAAAATAACACTTCATTTTTTCAACAAAACGATGAACCTATCAACTATGAAAAGATGCTTGAAGCCATGACTCAGGCTCAAAACGCTCGTAATCATGACATAGATATGATGGTCCAATCTCTACGTTCTCAGTGTTTGGCCAGTTTTGATGTCGGTAACCATTCTGTTAGAGCCGAAGAGTCATGTTGTTTTGGAACACAAGGTTCCATTTCAGCACAATCATTTGAACTTGCCCAAACTCCAAATTTTGAAAGTGACATAGACAGTTTGGCAAGTTATCTCTTTCCTGAAATTGAACTTGAAATTGAATATGATCATGAACCTCAACTTAGTGATTCAATTCTACTTCCTGATTCAATTATGACTCCGGTGTCTTCACCTGATTTCAATCTTTTTACCGAGTCAACATTGGATCCTGTGCCAATTCATAATGAAATTGAATCGTCCATCTTTGATGATCATCATATTGAACTTGACCAATTTTATAATTTTGAAAGTCCCATTGATAAATTGGCAAGTTCTCATTTTTATGACATTGAACTCAATGAGAAATGTGACCTAGATTCTCAAATCTGTGATCCAGTTCAAATTCCCGAATCAATATTGACTCCTGTTTTGTTACCTGACTTGAGTAATATTTTAGAGTCAGTTTTGATTCCCACACCTATCATTCTTGAACTTGAATTACCAATATTAAGTCACATTCAATTGTTGAAAAATGAATGTGGACTTGAGTTTCAACTTCTTGATTTGGACCCACTTCCTGAACCAATCTCGACTCCTGAACCTTTACTTGACTTAAGACACTTTCCTGAGTTGGTATTAGTTCCCGTACTTCCTAAGTCCAAGTCAATCAATCTATCGTTTCATACTCCATTTTAGGACAAGGCGGTTGATAAATTTGACTCCGAAATTAATTATGGAATTTGAAAATTAGATGGGGTTAAATTTTTAATAAAAATCCTTCATGGATACATCATTTTAATGGGTTATATTAGAGAGATTTTTGGTGGGTTCCTCCAAACTCCATGCAAAGTCGATTGGGCCGCATTTTGTGGACCAATCAGACCACCACCGGAACCACCACCTTAAGGTAGTATTTTCCTTCCCTGTCTTCTTTTTCATGCATCTATGCATTAATTCATACATTGAGGATAATGCATGAGATAGGTGTGGGGGAGGGTTCTAACATAACTTAGGTTTTTCTTTTTATTTTTTAAAAAAAATATTAACATTTTTCTTTACTTTTAAAAAACTTTTTGAAAATAGAAACAATATTTTGACATATTTTTTATAAGAAATTGAGTTAATTTTAAGGAATAGGAAAATCAAAATTAGGATTTCTTAAACTTAGTCAAAATAAGATTATTTGTTTGATTTTTAGGGTTAGAAAGATAATTTGTCAAAGTAATTTAGTCTTGATCTTTACCTTAATGAAATATGCACACTTCATACACTTACACACTTAGGGTTCAAAAACAAAGATTCTTATGCCTATTATAAAAAAAAAAGATCTATGAAAGATGAACAAATCTAATTATTGATTAGTTAGGTGCTTTGGCCTAAGCAAGCCTTAGTATTTATGCGAAAGATGATTAGATAAGTTTGAGAAAAAAATATATATATATCCTCTGATTAAGCTTGGTATTTGTGCCTAATAAAGCATAAGTATTCACGCCTAAAAGGGGTTCAAATAATAAAATCCTTAGTTTTGTGGCCTTGTTTCCTCGAGTCCTTACGTCCTTGGGGTGTTTTCTCACCCGGTGCCCTAAGACCGTTTGGTTTGGGAGTCATCGATTAAAGGCTCTTTACATGGGCAGATTAAAAAGCCTAATAGAACTAAGGAATAATACCACAAATATATATATATATAAATAAATGAGGCATAAGAGTTAGAATTAAAGAGCCCTTAGTCAAAATTTTCACAGTCACAAGGTGCATATGACTTAGGGTAAAGTAATAGACTAGATGAGAAGTACAATTTGACTCCTTATTTTGATTGATAACAAATTTTTGAATAAAGACTAAGTTTAGGAATGAAAAATTCGGTTTTCCTATAACTTATAGATTACTTAAATCTTACAATTATATTTCAAATATTTTTCTCTTTCAAAATGCTTTTCGAAAATACTAACTCTTTATTTCTCTTTCTTTATGGATTTTGTGGGGGTAATCCACTGAAAACCCTCACGAGACAAAACTTGTCCTCTAGGGGAAACCTAGAGATTTAACGACTTGTTGCACATACTCAATGCAATCGCGTGACCTGCGAAAGTGGTCTAATAATCCTTAGTATAGTTTAGTTGTTTTGCTCGAGGTCGAGCAAAAGATAGGTATGGGGGTGTGATTGGTCACTAATATTGCACATTTATTATCATATTCTCATACTTATTATAGAATAAACTCTGCTTTTTCCTAATTAAATGTTTAATTTATTTGCAGACCCATTCCTAAAGGAGAGTGAAGAGAAATGAGCCCAAAAGCCCATCAAATCTGAATTAAATCAGAATTAATTTGAACTCAGTAAATCAGGGCAGATCAGATCGGTTCAGATCGGTTGAAAATCAGTTAGAACAAATCCCTACAAATCGATCGGTTGAAGCCAAGGATCAAAGGCCATTTCGTCAAAATCCCGGACTTAAACTGTAAATCCAGCTGAAGATAAAGACAAATCGAGAAGCTGAAGAGCACCACCAACAGGGTGTGGCCACCTGGCCACACCCTGGCCACAGAAACGCGGCCAAAGCCGCGTTTCTGCGGCTTTGTTAAGTAGTTAGGGGGAGCGTTTGCTCCCCTATCTTCTCACACCTCTCCCCTCTGGGTTTTTACCTATAAAAGGCAAGATTTTCACTGTAAATGAGGACGATCATGCAGAGATAGAATTTAGTTCAGTTTTTCATTCTTTGTAGTGTAGGTTTTTGTTTTTCTTTTCATGTAATTTTTAGTTTTAATTTATGTAAATCAGAGGAGATCAGAGTTTCATAGGAGAACGAGAACGAAGCTTGTGCTGAGAGTGACACCGATGTAAAATTTCCTTCTTTTATCTTATTGTTATAAAATCGAATCTGTAGTTCCCTTTTGTATGTACTTTGCTTTTGTGTTCTTCTTCTTCTTCTCTACTTTTCTTCTTTTGGTACAATTGTTATCCAAGTGAGTCTAAAAGCATCGAAAGAGCCTTGCCTTTGTGAGTGCCACCGATAGCCCATGACGATGGATTTTGAGTTTCATTCTATATCACTTTATACTTACAACGTCTTGATGAAATAATGTGGAGGAAACGGGAATCAACTCTTATGGGCTATACATTGATCGCCTCGCATCAAGGTAACATCATTGCAAAAGATTCAAGGTAGGTATTTGGCCAAAAGAAGTAAGTAATTTTTAGTTTCTTTTCTTTTCTTTTATTCTTTAGTTTAGAACACCAACAACACCCCACTTCTTTCCATTTTCAATTTTTTTTGTAAATAATCATTTTCCATTTTTCTCCACCTTCTCATTCTACCACTTTCTTCCTCACTTAACTTTAACCTAATTTTTCTCTTTTTCTTTTAAAGAACTAAAGAAGAACTTTAACCAAACTTTGTATCTTAAAAGAAGACTTACTAAAAAGCTTCCATCGCTAGTCCCTCCTTGTGGATCACGACCCGCATAGCCACTTGCTATTGCGGTAGAATTGAGTAACTTGTACTTTTCATTCTTAGTTCTGAAATACTGTATTCTTGTGTGCAGGTTCAAGCTCAATCAGTAAGTCATGTCACCTTCCAGTTGAGTTGGAACACAAGACTTACTGGGTAATGCAATTACTCAATTTTTATGCAAGTGGCAGAAGAGAAAAGGATGTTGCAACTCAATGAGATGGAAGAATTTCGCAACAATACTTATTGTTGGCCCAGATGCCCTTCACTCTAGTTTTGATGATAATTAACTCATGTAGTTATAGTTTACTAATAATCTAGTGATATTTAGTTTTAGATATTTGATTTGTCACATACATTGCATTTATGTTGTCACTTTACCACACTTGTATGCTAATAAATGATATTAATAAGTGTCTTTTTCCTTTGCTAAATACAGGCCCAAATGCTCAAAGAAATAAAAGAGTAACAAGCCCAAAAGCCCACTTTATTCTGAATTAATTCAGATTAAATTCGAAGTGAAGAAATCTGGGCTATCAAGGGTTGAGAAAATCCCTCCTTGAATCGAGGAATCAAAGCTAAGGAAATCAAAAGCTGATTCAGTCCACGGTCGAAGCAGCAACAAAGAAACCAGCTGAAGATCCGAGATCCCCTTCAAACATGGAAGCCTCCCCCTCTTGGTGTGGCCAACTGGCCACAACAGTGCCGCGTTTCCGCGGCCAACTGAAGTCAGTTGGGGGAGCGTTTGCTCCCCCAACGATCCCGGGATCCTATCTCTACAGGTTTTGGCTATAAAAAGGGCTTTCAGCAGAGCAAAAAGGAGCGAAGACTAGGATTAAACTTTGCTTTTATTTTCTTAGGATCTAGGTTATTTGTTAGCTAGAACTCAAGTTGTAATTTTGTTTTTTAAGTTGTAATCCAGTTTCAAAAACTTGTGAGAGAGAGGACAGAGAGCTTGTACTTGAAGGATTGAAGTGACAACAATACAAAGGTCGAGCCGATTTCTCTTTCACTTGCAGTACGGTATGCTTGTTATTATGTCGTTGTGTTCTTTGTTTTCCATGAGTAACTAAACGCTTTTTCTGGGCTTGCTATCGGAATCTCTCTTGTTTTCTTTTCCTCTATTTTTAAAAGGAAAAGTCCCGATGACTCATATGCATGCCTCCCTTACATGCCTTTCTTTTTGAAAGTGTTCTTGAAGGCACATGAGGATGGGCATAGATAGTTGAATTCACTATTCTCTCTTGATCTTCTTGTGAATCATTTTTAATTCATTCTTGCTTCTTCGCGCTTTATGTTTTAATATCTGATTCCAACTCTTTCTTGAAGATAAAGAACTCAACCTCTCTACATCTTATGTGCTTTACTCAAAGCTCTCTAAAAAGAATCAACTTTAAGTTTTGCAAATGAACTCGAGGGACTTAATATTTTAAGAGAAGAATGACAATTGAGTAGGAAGATAGTAAGCCCAGATTTGATTTCATATTATAAAACAACATCACAACTCTTAAAGCTTTTTACAAATCACTTTCTCCAAATCCTTTTCTGAAAGTTGAAATTTCTCTTTTTCATCTCTTTTCCTTCCATTCTCTTTTTCTTAAAAAAAACTAACACACTTCGTTGTTTCTATTTACTTCACCGAAACGCTTCTATCGCATCCCTCCTCGTGGACTCGACCCGTTAGCCATAAGCTACACGGTACATTCTTAACTTTATTGGTTGCTTCATTTGTTTTAGCAAGCAATTTTTGGCGCCGTTGCCGGGGAGGGAACGGTGTAGTTGTTTTAACAACTCTTGTGTGTTTGTTTCAGGGACATTGAAGATCAAGATCTAGCATTCAAGCTTTGCCAAGAAGACTTGAAAATTCTGTGCCCCTACTCTCGAAAGTAGGAAACAGAATTTCAAGAAATTGCTTTGCAAATCTGAAATTTTTTGGGACTACTAAAAACTTTGTTTTGCAGGACATATTGCTTGCAAAAATTTCTAGTTTTTTATGTCATATTTGTGCTAGTTTGTTATCACCATCCCTGTTTTAATCCAACAGTAATTTGAATGATTGTGAATTGTTTAAAAAACGTTTAGACTTGCATTCTAGGCATTTGTCTAATTACGTTTTCTTTACAATTACTGTTGAAGAGAGCTGGAGACAAGGTATGTATGCATAGCATATAGTTTAGGAAACATTCTTGGGTGTTATTGCTTTTGAATGCTACTTTCCTATATCTTGCACACTTGCACTAATCAATTCTAAGGGCAAAACCCTAATCAAGATAAGGTGGGGAAGTCATTACCCTTCCTTAGCCCACAAACCATCTCCAAGCACGCACAACCTAAGCCTAATTAAAATTTGATAGACGTTGGCCTTAGGGACATCTCGAACTCAATAGGAGATTATCCTAAAGAGGGAAAGTGTTGGAAATTGACTCCTGTAAAATCAGTGTCAAGGAAAGGGATTGAGGGCCGAAAGCCCGAAGTGCGGTGGTTATTTAATTAAGGAACGTCTTTTGACGGAAAACCTCCCACCAAACTTGCCCTGACCTGGCTGATTAGCTTGTAGTCAAGGTCTACATTCTACCTCTTGTGGACAATCAACCAGTTAGGAGTTGTCTAGGTCAAGGATACCTTAGACTAGGCTTGGTTGATTTTTATTGTTGACTACTGTTTGAACTTGTTGTGATTGTGATTGTGATTGTGTATGCAAGTGTGGTCGAGAGACCCTAATTCATCTAGGTTGACTAGAAACACATCACCACCTGAGTTTGAACCAAGACCAGATCCCGTAATGGCTCAATCCACATCACTGCAGGATAGGTTCTACCCCATTAGGACCTCACTTCCATCATGCATCTCACTTCCATCGGTTGGTGAACACAATTTTGAGCTCAAGCCTCAATTCATCAACACACTCCCCAAATTTCATGGTCTAGAGTCCGAAGATGCCTACTTCTTCATAAGAGAATTTGAGGAAGTATGTCTTATGATGAAAATCCCACACCTTGTAGACGATGCTATTAGGTTGAGATTTATCCCATTTGCACTTAAGGACCTAGCAAAAAAGTGGCTCTACAGCTTAGCAGCCGGTTCCATCACATCTTGGGATGGTTTCATCAAGATTTTCTTGAAGAAATTCTATCCTATCCACAAAACCGCTCTCATTAGGAAGACGATCATGCAATTTAAGCAAGAGCCTAGTGAACCGTTCTGGAGGTACTTTGAACGCTTTAAGGACCTCCTTGTCCAATGTCCACATCATGGAATAGAGAAATGGCGACAATGCCAAATTCTCTATGACGGTTTAGACTATTCCACCAAAACCCTCCTAGAAAGTATGTGCCAAGGGGGTTTCTTGCAAAAAGATGAAGATGAGGGATGGGATTTGTATGAAAATTTAGCTGAGAAAACCATCCAATGGGAATCTGCGAGTGAGACCCCTAAGAATCCTAACTCCATCTCTTCGAAAGGAGGTCTCCATTCCATAGAATCGTCCATCGCTAATGAGGCTAAGTTAGCCAATTTAGCTAGAAGACTGGAAGCTCTAGAAACGAAAGACCTAAGTCCAGTCAATCAAGTCAGCCCGAACCAATTTCCACCCCCGGTTTGCACTTACTGTCAAGCCATGAACCATGTATTTGAGGAATGCCCAGTGTTTCAAGCTCAGCAATCCTACCACGAACCGATGAATGCGGCCTTTTCAAGGCCGAACAATAACCCTTACGCCCCAACGTACAATCCCGGCTGGAGAAATCACCCTAATTTCTCATGGAGCCAGAACAACAATGACCATTCACGATCCAATCATGCTAACCACTTCCATCAAGGTAACAATTCTTCCAATCATCAACCCAACTTCTCCAATTTCCATAATAATTCTCCCAACCATCCACCATGCTTTCCAAATTATCAACAGAACTTTCCTAACCAATCTCCACAATCCTCCTTCCAGAATCCTCAATTGGAAAGGAGAATGACTGACTTTGAAAGGAACATGGAGAGATATATGAAAAATCAAGACACTCTCATGCAAACCATTCAGAGGTTAGAGGTTCAAATGAGCCAACTAGCCAACCCACAGAATGAGAGACAAAAGGGTACCTTGCCTAGTCAGCCAGTCACCAATCCGAGAAATTCCCAACAAGCTCATTTGGCTGAGGATCCTTCATTCAATCAATGTAATGTTGTGCATACATTGAGGTCAGGAAAGAAAGTTGATAACCAAGTGTCAACACCCACCAATCCTATTCAGCACAACCACAATCAAGCTTCCACCTCATCCAATCCAAGCTCTTCCAAATCTGACGAGTCTGAAAAAGACAAGTCAGCCAGCCAGGTGCACCAGCCTATAGTACCATTTCCGAATAGGCTGAAAAACAATAAGCAAAATCCGCACATGGACAAGATAATAGAGATGTTTAATCAAGTGAAAATAAATGTGCCACTTCTTGATGCCATCCAACAAGTTCCTTCCTATGCTAAGTTTCTTAAGGACATGTGCAACAAGAAGAGAAAGACTAATGTTCCTAAGAAAGTCTTCCTAGCCACTAATATTAGTGAGCTATTTTCGGGTCCTATCCCTGTCAAGTACAAAGATCCAGGTAGCCCTACCATTGCCTGCACAATAGGACAAGCCGAGATTAGTCGTGCACTACTTGATTTGGGGGAAAGTATCAACTTGCTTCCATTCTCTGTTTATCAACAACTCGGGTTGGGTGACCTTAGTCCAACTCGAGTCACCATCCAACTGGCTGACCGTTCTGTTAAAGTTCCAAAAGGGGAAATTAACGATGTCCTGATTCGGGTAGGGGAGTTCATATACCCTGTCGATTTCATAGTTTTGGAGACACAACCTGTGTCCAACTCCAATCGTAGGGCTCAAACTCCGGTCATCCTAGGTCGACCATTCCTTGCCACTGCTAATGCCATCATCAATTGCAGGAATGGATCTATGAGGTTAACCTTTGGAGACATGACTAGAGAAGTCAATGTCTTCCATCTAGGAAAACAACCCCGTGACATCGAGGACCAAACTTTTGAAGTAAACCAAATTGAGAACTTGACAAGTGAACACGGAGAAGAATTGGAATCAGAAATGGAGATTGACTTCGAGTTAGAGTCTGATGACTTTAATCTCGATCAGGTGGTAGATTCTGCCGTGAATTGGGCTTCAAACCCGATTTCACCAACTATGGAGCCAACAGATTTGACTAGTCCTTCTAGTGAGCCTTCCTCTTCCTTAGAATTGAAAGCCCTTCCTGCGCATCTCAAGTACGCCTATCTAGGCAAACAAGAGACCTTTCCCGTCATCATTGCCTCCCATTTAAATGACGGGGAAGAAAAAGATTTGAAAGATATTCTAAGAAAACATAAGGAAGCCATCGGGTGGACTATGACTGATATCAAGGGATTAAGTCCAACCATCGTTCAACACCGCATCCATCTCAATGAAGATGCCACACCCAAGAGAGACCCGCAGCGTAGGTTAAACCCTATAATGCAAGAGGCTGTTCATGCTGAAATCATAAAACTCTTAGACAATGGGATAATTTATCCCATTTCGGATAGCCAATGGGTCAGTCCTGTCCACGCGGTCCCAAAGAAATCTGGTTTCACCGTAGTGGAAAACGAGAACAAAGAGTTGGTTCAAACTCGACTTCCCACGAAGATTCGAGTTTGCATTGACTATAGGAAACTAAATGCTGCAACTCGTAAGGACCACTTTCCACTTCCCTTCATTGATCAGATGCTTGAACGTTTAGCGGGTCACGAGTACTACTGCTTCTTGGACGGTTACTCGGGCTATAACCAGATCCCTATCGCTCCTGAGGACCAAGAAAAGACCACGTTTACCTGTCCATTTGGGACATTTGCTTATCGTCGAATGCCATTCGGCTTATGCAATGCCCCAGCAACGTTTCAACGTTGCATGTTGAGTCTTTTCTCTGACATGGTAGAGCGCTTCTTAGAAATCTTCATGGATGATTTCTCCATCTACGGAGATTCATTCACTCAATGTCTCCACCATCTTGAACTCGTCCTCCAACGTTGTGCTGAAAAACATTTGACACTAAACTGGGAGAAATGCCACTTCATGGTGAAACATGGAATTGTCTTGGGTCATGAAATATCCAAGAAAGGAATAGAAGTGGATAGAGCCAAAATCGAGGTTATTGCTAAGCTTCCCATGCCCAAATGCGTTAAGGACATTAGATCCTTCCTAGGACACGCTGGTTTCTACCGTAGATTTATCAAAGATTTTAGCAAAATTGCTAGGCCCTTGACTAATCTGTTAGCTAAGGATGTGTCCTTCACTTTCGATGCTGACTGCATCACTTCTTGGGAGAAGCTTAAGAGAGAGCTGATTTCTGCACCAATCATATCTGCCCCGGATTGGTCTAAGCCGTTTGAGATTATGTGCGACGCTTCTGATTTTGCCATAGGCGCTGTCCTAGGACAACGTACTGATAGCAAGCAGCATGTGATCTACTACTCTAGTAGGACTCTCAATGACGCTCAACTGAACTACACTACGACCGAGAAGGAATTCTTGGCAGTAGTGTTTGCCTTAGAGAAGTTTCGTCCCTACCTACTAGGGTCCAAAACCACCATCTTCACCGATCATTCTGCACTTAGGTATCTCATGATGAAGAAGGATGCCAAGGCCCGACTCATTCGTTGGATCCTCCTTCTTCAAGAATTTGATCTCGAAATTCGAGACAAGAAAGGTGTAGAAAATGTCGTTGCTGACCATCTCTCACGGATTCCCAATTCTCCATGCAACGAATTACCCATCAATGAGGATTTTCCTGATGAACATCTCTTAGCTATCTCTAGGGAACCTTGGTTTGCTGATATAGTGAACTACTTAGTCACAAACCAAACTCCGTCTCATTGGTCCAAAAATGATGTTTACCGATTCTTATCCCAAGTTCGGTATTTCTTTTGGGAGGAACCATATCTTTTCAAGTACTGTTCCGACCAAATTATTAGGAGATGCATTCCGATGAGGAGGTTAGGAGTGTTCTGTCCTTTTGTCACGAACTTGCATGCGGTGGACACTTTGGTCCCCGCAAGACAGCTGAAAAGGTGTTACAAAGTGGGTTTTATTGGCCCACTCTGTTCAAGGATGCCTATGAATATTGCAAGACGTGCCCTAGATGCCAAATGGTAGGTAGGATCTCACCTCGAAATATGATGCCCCTCAACCCAATTCTAGAAATAGAACTTTTTGATGTTTGGGGCATCGACTTTATGGGTCCATTTCCTAACTCATTTGGGAACCAATACATATTGGTTGCTGTGGACTACGTGTCCAAGTGGGTAGAAGCCATTCCGTGTAAAACTAATGATAACAAAGTTGTCATAAAGTTTCTGAGAGAGAACATTTTTTCCCGCTTCGGAACCCCTCGTGCTATCATCAGTGATAATGGCACCCACTTTTGCAATAGATCTTTTGAAGCCCTTATGCGAAAGTATGCCATAACTCACAAGTTGTCCACACCATATCATCCTCAAACCAGTGGGCAAGTTGAGGTTTCAAATAGACAAGTCAAACTTATATTGGAGAAAACTGTGAACCAAAACCGGAAAGATTGGTCCTTAAAACTTATTGATGCTCTATGGGCCTACAGGACCGCTTTCAAGACGATTTTAGGAATGTCTCCCTATAGGTTAGTCTATGGCAAACCTTGTCACTTGCCCGTTGAGTTAGAGCACCGAGCCTTATGGGCAATCAAGCAGTTGAATTTCGATTTGACTAAGGCCGGTGACCTTCGGAAATTACAAATTTCCGAATTGGAGGAATTGAGAAATGAGGCCTATGAAAATGCTAGGATCACTAAAGATAGAGTGAAGATTTTCCATGACAAGCACATCATAAGAAAAACCTTTGTCCCTGGTCAAAAAGTCTTACTCTACAATTCTAGGCTTCATCTTTTTCCAGGAAAATTGAAATCACGATGGACTGGGCCATTCGTTGTAAAAACCGTGTTTCCACATGGTGCAGTTGAGATCAGTGACCCCAAGGATGGAAATGACTTTAAGGTAAATGGTCAACGCCTTAAACCTTTCTTGGAATCGGTGCCGGTAGATGAAACGGTAATGGGTCTTTTTGACCCAGTGTATCGGTAACTTTCCTCCTTTCCATTTTATTTCATGCACTTATACATTTCTTTCATACATTGGGGACAATGCATGAGATAAGTGTGGGGGAGGGTTCTAACATTGCTGATTAAAAAAATATATATATATAAAAAAAAAAAAGAAAAAAAAGAAAAAAATGGATATATATAAATTTAAAAAAAAAAAGAGAAATTTTTTGAAAGGGTAGACAATATTTTGATATATTTTTTGTAAGAATTTAAGTCAATTTTAAGGAATAGGAGAATCATAATTAGGATTTCTTATACTTGGTCGAAATAAAATAACTTGTTTGATTTTTAGGGTCAGGAAGAAATTTGGGAAAGTAATTTAGTCTTGATATTTACCTTGATGACATATGCACACAAAATACACTAACACACTTAGGGTTTGAAAACAGAGACTCTTATGCCTTATAAAAAAAAAAAAAAAAATAGCTCTAATTATTGAGTAGCTAGGTGCTTTGGCCTAAGCAAGCCTTAGTATTTATGCAAAAGATAATTAGACAAGTTTGAAAAAGAAAAAAAAAAAAAAAATGTGTATCCTCTGATTAAGCTGGGTACTTATGCCTCATGAAGCATATGTATTCACGCCTAAAAGGGGTACCTAGTATAAATAATGTGTATCCTCTGATTAAGCTGGGTATTTATGCCTCATGAAGCATAAGTATTCACGCCTAAAAGGGTTACATAGCATAAATAAAAACCTTGGTTTCGTGGCCTTATCTGCTCGGGTGTTTAGGTCCTTAGGGGTGTTTTCTCACCTGGTGCCCTAAAACCGTCTGGTTTAGGTGTCACCGACTGAAAGCTCGTTACATGGGCAGATTAGAAAGCCTAATGAAATTGAGGAATAAAAATTCACAAAAAAAAAAAAATAAAATAAAATAATAATAAATAAATATGAGGCATAGGAGTTAATGTTGAAGAACCCTTAGTAAACTTCACAGTCACGATGGTGCATACGAATCAGGGTAAATTAATAGACTAGATGAGAAGTACAAATCGACTCCTTACTTTAATTGATGACATGTTTTTGAATGGAGACTAAGTTTAGGAATGAAAAATTTGATATTCCTATAACTTATAGATTACTTAAGATCTCACAAATATACTTCAAATATTTCCTCCTTGAAAAAAAATAAATAAATAAAATAAAAAAAAAATTTTTGCTTTTTCGAAAATACTAACCCTTTCTTTTCTCTTTTGGATTTTGTGGGTGTAATCCGCTGAAAACCCTCACGAGACAAAACTCGTCCTCTAGGGGTGACCTAGAGGTTTAACGGCTTGTTGCACATGCTCAGTGCAATCGAGTGACCTGCGAAAGTGGTCTAATAATTGATTCTAGTTAGTCTAATGTTTTTGCTCGAGGGCGAGCAAAAGATAAGTGTGGGGGTGTGATTTGTCACATACATTGCATTTATGTTGTCACTTTACCACACTTGTATGCTAATAAATGATATTAATAAGTGTCTTTTTCCTTTGCTAAATACAGGCCCAAATGCTCAAAGAAATAAAAGAGTAACAAGCCCAAAAGCCCACTTTATTCTGAATTAATTCAGATTAAATTCGAAGTGAAGAAATCTGGGCTATCAAGGGGTTGAGAAAATCCCTCCTTGAATCGAGGAATCAAAGCTAAGGAAATCAAAAGCTGATTCAGTCCACGGTCGAAGCAGCAACAAAGAAACCAGCTGAAGATCCGAGATCCCCTTCAAACATGGAAGCCTCCCCCTCTTGGTGTGGCCAACTGGCCACAACAGTGCCGCGGAAACGCGGCCCAAGCCGCGTTTCCGCGGCCAACTGAAGTCAGTTGGGGGAGCGTTTGCTCCCCCAACGATCCCGGGATCCTATCTCTACAGGTTTTGGCTATAAAAAGGGCTTTCAGCAGAGCAAAAAGGAGCGAAGACTAGGATTAAACTTTGCTTTTATTTTCTTAGGATCTAGGTTATTTGTTAGCTAGAACTCAAGTTGTAATTTTGTTTTTTAAGTTGTAATCCAGTTTCAAAAACTTGTGAGAGAGAGGACAGAGAGCTTGTACTTGAAGGATTGAAGTGACAACAATACAAAGGTCGAGCCGATTTCTCTTTCACTTGCAGTACGGTATGCTTGTTATTATGTCGTTGTGTTCTTTGTTTTCCATGAGTAACTAAACGCTTTTTCTGGGCTTGCTATCGGAATCTCTCTTGTTTTCTTTTCCTCTATTTTTAAAAGGAAAAGTCCCGATGACTCATATGCATGCCTCCCTTACATGCCTTTCTTTTTGAAAGTGTTCTTGAAGGCACATGAGGATGGGCATAGATAGTTGAATTCACTATTCTCTCTTGATCTTCTTGTGAATCATTTTAATTCATTCTTGCTTCTTCGCGCTTTATGTTTTAATATCTGATTCCAACTCTTTCTTGAAGATAAAGAACTCAACCTCTCTACATCTTATGTGCTTTACTCAAAGCTCTCTAAAAAGAATCAACTTTAAGTTTTGCAAATGAACTCGAGGGACTTAATATTTTAAGAGAAGAATGACAATTGAGTAGGAAGATAGTAAGCCCAGATTTGATTTCATATTATAAAACAACATCACAACTCTTAAAGCTTTTTACAAATCACTTTCTCCAAATCCTTTTCTGAAAGTTGAAATTTCTCTTTTTCATCTCTTTTCCTTCCATTCTCTTTTTCTTAAAAAAAACTAACACACTTCGTTGTTTCTATTTACTTCACCGAAACGCTTCTATCGCATCCCTCCTCGTGGACTCGACCCGTTAGCCATAAGCTACACGGTACATTCTTAACTTTATTGGTTGCTTCATTTGTTTTAGCAAGCAATATTTGATTAAAATATTAGTAGGTGTTTAGCTTCAACAAAGGAGTTTTGGAGCTTACACATGTAGATTCAAGAGCTCGCGCGTCAAGATCGCATATAGTACTCGGTTGGAATCAAGCTCATGTTGGCCCAATGGCCTTCCACTCTAGTTTTGATGATGATTAACTCATGTAGTTATGTTTACTAATAATCTTGTGATGTTTAAGTTTCAGATCATTAACCATGATATTAGTTGGTGATTAGCTTCAACAAGGAGTTTAGAAGCTTTTCAAGGTGATTCCGGTGCCAAAGCTTAAAGACCTTTCATTTGCACTCGGTGGATCATGCGGTTGGGAGCAAGTCTACTTGAAGATGGAGATCATCAAGAAGACTTAGGTATCCTAGTTTAGATAGTGTATTTTAGATCCATTTGTAAAGCTTAATATAGTTGATATGCTCAAGTGCACATACACACACGTTTTTGGTTTTGATATGTGTTTTCATGAATAGTAGATCAAAACAAGTTTACTTTATTTCTTATGTATATTAGATATGTTCTAGATATACATACATGTTTTAAACTTGCTAGACAAACTTATTTTGACTATCCTATTCATGTTTTGGAAAAATCAAGTTTGATAAAAATACAAGTGTTGGTTTTTGATAAAACTTGCAAGACACAAAAATGATTGAATATGTTGATATATGTCTTGAAATTTTTATCACAAGTTTGTTTATCAAAGTAAAATGATAAAACAATTTTTATGGTAATTTTAAAAGAGATAAAAGATTTTTAGAACATATTTTACACTATTTTTCTGACCCAGATTTCAGTTCCAGACTTCAACTAGTCGACTAGTCAAACTGATCTAGTCGACTTGGGGTGAAGTCGGTCGACCGGGCGGGTCGACCAACGTGCACAGATCTGTGCACGTTTGGCAGCGCTGGGACGGTCGACCGAGCCGGTCGACCGGGTCTGAGAGCAGTGCTCTCTGTTTGTTTAGATCGACCGGGCGGTCGACCGGTTTGCTCCAACGGTCGGATTTTTGACCGTTGGCGGTCGACTGGGTCGATCGACCGGGGTTCTGTCAGACAGACAGATCAGCCCAACGGCTAGTTTTGTTTTGGGGCTATAAATACCCCATCTCTTCATAGTTTTCTCCAAGTTTTTTGAGCAGAATTTTCTAAGCCTTTCTTAGTGTTTTAAACAAGTTTTTTAAAAGAGTTTTGTGCCAAAAAGATTTATCTTTTTATTGTTTTGGGTTTTTGGAAAATCAAAGAAAACTAGGTTTTTGGGATATTGTATTGGTTTTCATTTCTATCATCTACAAGAGATTTCCCAAGTAGTTTTTCGTTGTTGCTTGTTTCCAAAAACACCTTGATTCCACACTTGAGCTATATCTTCTATCCTAATCTATTAGGATCTTTTGTTTTTGTGGAAAAGAGAAAAAGAGAGATTGTTTGAGGTGTTGAGCCTCTAATTTGTAAACCCTCCTTATCTTGTTGTATCCCTCTTTGGTAGAGGTTGATCGGAGTGGTATTGGTTTGGATCCCTCTTAGGTAGAGGTGATTGTGTTTGGTTGTTGTTTGCTCCCTCTAGTGAGAGGTGGAGCTTGGAGATTGTAAACCTCTTCGGCAGAGGTGTTGGTTGTTGTTTGGCTAAGGGCCTACTCCTCTTGTGTGAGGTGGTGTTTGTATTGAGAGAGGAGTTCGGTACTCCTAGAGTTGTAACAAATCCTCTTTGGTAGAGGTTCCCTCGGTGGGAGATAGTGGATTGGAAATCCTACACGGTGGTGTAGGCGGGGATGTAGAGCAAGGTGCTCGAACCTCGAAACATATCTGTGCCTTTGCGTTTGATCCATTGTCTCTCTAACTCTTACTCTCTTTTATTTTAGCAAAGCATCTTCAATCAGAACATTCATATTGCTTGCTTGCATTTGTATCTTGCATATTTCATATTGCTATATTTATTGTATGCTTGATTGTTTGTGTGTGCCTCACTTATACTTAACCACAAGAGCTTCCCATAGCACCTCAACCCATTCAAGGGGAATCAAGAGGAGTTAGTCCAGAGCCCTTCACGGGGAATTCGGCTACACTTGTGTGTTGTATTAAGTGTGTTGCAAGAATAGTTTTAGCTTCCGCATTTAGTTTGCATTTAGTTCATTAGATTAGCACTTACACCTATTCACCCCCCCCTCTAGGTGTTTTACAATTTGTATCAGAGCGAGTGCTCCTGATATTAGGCTTAACATCCTAGGAGTGAGATCTATTTGCTTGCTAATCTATTGTTTGCATTTGCTTGTTTGCACACTCATATAGTTGCCATGGACTTCATGACCCCACCTAGCTTTGATCATTCCAACATTGTTGTTTGGAAGTATAGGATGTCCATGTACCTAAAGACCCTAGGTTTGCATGTCTTCCTTGCCGCTACCAAGAAATGCTATCTTGGTAATGGTGATCATATAGGGGCTAATGCACAAGCCCTTGAGGCTACTAGAAGCACATTATCAAAAGATTATCTTATACGTGTTTCTAACTTTGATTCCGCATTTGCAGTGTGGAACTTGTTGACAACCACAACCACCACCTCCGAGCTTCAAGTACAAATCCAAGAAGAGGAATCTACTGGAGACTCCAAGTCACAATGCTTCATGGTCCAAGGAATGACTCCCTTGAGGTACAATCAGAAACCCACTTAGATATTAATGATTGTGCTAGTTCTTCTTCATGTGATGATTTTGATGCCCATGCTTTGAATGAAGAACTCTCAATTGTTTGTGAAAAATTAATTGAAAAATATAAAATTTTAAAAAAGAAAAGTCTAGGACTTGAAAAAGAAAATAAATGTTTGCATTCTAGACTTGACAATATTTTGCAAGAGAAGGTTGAGGTCTATAATAAAAGGGATTCATTGAGATCTCAATTAGAACTTGCACTAAAAGAAAATGAATTTTTAAAATCTAAAAATGATTGTGAATCACTTTTAAAGAAAAATGAAAATTTGTCTTCAAAAGTTGATTTTGCTTTAAAGGAGAATGTTGCTTTGAAAAATAAAATAATTTCTATTTCAAATGATTTAAATGTTTGTTTAGAGAAAAACATTGTTTTGCAACATAAGATTGATGCACATGTTTGCCATTCTAGGGTAGTATCACACACTTCACCCATTGCATGCTCCACTTCTTCTTTGATTGAAAATGATATAAATTTAATTAAGAAGAAAATGGATTGTTTGGGCTCCACTATGAGCCAATGTGCCATGAACCATACACGCTTGGAATCTTTGTTTCGAAAGAAACAAGTTCCATCTTTTCATGCACACCATACACGGCATACACATGCTCCTCACAGACACCATCACACCATGTATGCTCATGTGTACACTTGTACACATTGTGGACGTAAGGGCCACCTTGCTAAATTTTGTTTTGATAGAGTGCATAATGTAAATTTAGCAAATAAGTTTGTTTGGGTTAGAGAAGGTACTAACCCCCATGGACCCAAAAAGATATGGGTACCAAAGACCACCCCTCCTTTATTTGATGTAAGTGTGGGCTCTCACATGACGTGAGAGTAGCCGTACCTTAGAGTGGATGCGTTCCGAACTTCATGGAAATCAATTGGATGCATCACTTTCAAGGGATGTTTGGTGGAAGGACCACCATTGTTTTGGAGACAAGGAAAGTTGCCCTCTTGGTATTGGTAACAATCCCTAACTCCTTATCTATGTTTACATGCATTTTTTTATAATTTGTAGCATGTCATTGTGTTCATTATGCTTGTGCTAAGTTTATTAGATTAGTGTTATACATGTGTAGTTATTTGAGGCACCCATGTTTGATATGAATCTATCTATATGTGTTTCTCATTTTTTTTAACTAACATGTATGTCCTATGTCTAATGCACTCGCACATGCATAATGATCATATGTTTGTGATTTCATATTTTTGATGTTTTATAGCATGTTTCATTGTCTATGGATTAGTATGTAAATACCATGTTTATTAGATCCTTGACATACATGTATAGTATTTGAGACACACATACTTATATGAACCCATACTTAGTGTTCTCACTTTTTGTTTAAGCTATAATGTACATCATGAATCTAATACATGTGAATTTATATAGTAATCATGTTTTAGTTTTATCATGATGATTTTTATATTTGTTTTGATGCTTCATGTGTTGATTACATGTTTAGATGTTAGTTTTCACTAAAACTAGGTATATACTTGTACATAGAGTGGGCTACAAATAAATCTATATATGTTTGGGTTGAATGCTTATTTGAACCCATTAGATGTGCTAGTATAGTCTAGTTTTGATGATTCATACATTTTAAACTTGTATTCTCATTTCTGAATTTGTTTTTTGATTGTTTCACTTCATGTATATGTTTGTATTGCCAAACCTTAAGATATACATGTATACCCCTTGAGTCATTTGCCTTTCATGCAAATCTATATATGGACTCAATTGTGTTTGGGATATGTATGTATACTTCATGTTTGACAATTCATACATATACCTTGAAATGAAAATTTGTTTTGATGAAAGTTTAGTTTTTCTTGATTTCGTGTTTATTTGTTTAACTTCATGTATATGTCTATTTTATCCAAACTATTCATATACATATACATCCTTTTTGAGCCACATGCCTTAATGCATATATTTATGTTTTGGATATGTATGTATACCTTAGTTTGTATAGGACATACATATACCTTGAAGATTAAATAGTTTTGATGATTTTCATGTTTTCATGTGTTTAAGGAATATTTGAGCTTAATGTCCATTCTTCATGATTATGATCTTCACATTTCATGTGTACACTCACTTTTTATTATCTACTCATGTTTTGTTTTCATGAGTCATTGTTATGCCTAATTGAATTAGAGTGTTGATTATCATGTGGATTTCATATTTTATGAAAATTAATTTTGATTTATTCCTTACTTGAAGGATTTCGTACTAGTTAACAAAACTTTTCATTTTAACTAGTTCGTATTCTTCGTTGAGATATGAGATATACACATGCTATTGTTGTCATTTCAATTGGTATCATGAACTCTTTCAATTGGTATCATTTTGATCCTTTTTGTATACTCATAATTATTTATTGTGTATGTATGTTTTTCAATTGGTATCATCTATTTGTGATTGGTACTCATTCTATTTCATGCACATATACTTGTTTTTTATTTGTGCTTAAGATATAAATTTTTCACACAAATTTTGTTTATGATAGAGCTTGAGCTTCAACTTCAAATCAATTGATTTAGTTTTTCAATTGGTATCTTATTTCAAGCCTACGCATTGTTTTTGTTGGTATTTCATAAAGGGGGAGAAAATTCGATTTCATATTTCAATTGGTATTTGTATTTCCACTCCCTTACTTTATGGTAAAATATAGTTTTAAAATTGGTATCTCTAAATTTTGTTTAAAAGAAAATTTTCAAAAGTTTTGATTTGTATTGCCTATATGCAAGAAGAGCTTAACATCTCTTCTACATATAGATTCATGATGAGTGTATCTTGTATTGAAGAGCTTGACATCTCTTCTTTATGTGATACACGTGTGTAGGGGAGCTTCACATCTCCTCTTATGCATTACATAATATGTGTTATGTGAATTGGGGCTTGTCATCCCTTCTTCATGTAATGCATATGTGTAGGGAAGCTAACTTAGCGTCTTCCTCTTCATGAATGTATATAGCATATAACATTTATTGATCCTATGTTTACTTTCAATTGGTATCAAGATGCTTCATTGACATTTTTCAATTGATATCCTAATTGATTGTCACCCCTTATTGACCTTGTTTTGTTTTTAGACAAAAAGGGGGAGAACATTGTTTTATTGTTTTGATGGACAAAAAGAGGGAGAAAGATTTTTACCCCTCATGTTATTTATTGTTTTGGTCTTAACCCTTTGTTGATGATTGACAAAAAGGGGGAGAAGAATTTGAGTTTATATGCATGTTTTTGTATGCATAGTTTATGTTTTTAATTTCAATTGGTATAAAAAGCATTATTTGTTTTGTAAAAAGAATCATTAGTTTTGTTTTAGTTAATTGGTATCTAGAGCATGTTTTGTTTTGAACATTTCATTGATATCAAGAACCCTATTGTTTATGCATATTCATGCATTCATGTTTAAGAGCCTTCATTGCATATCTATTATGATTATTTGCTTATGCATGAGTTAAGGGGGAGCTTCTTTGAAGCTTAACTTTAATCCATGCATATATAACTCCATGAGTTTTGTCATCATCAAAAAGAGGGAGATTGTTGGCCCAATGGCCTTCCACTCTAGTTTTGATGATGATTAACTCATGTAGTTATGTTTACTAATAATCTTGTGATGTTTAAGTTTCAGATCATTAACCAAGATATTAGTTGGTGATTAGCTTCAACAAGGAGTTTAGAAGCTTTTCAAGGTGATTCCGGTGCCAAAGCTTAAAGACCTTTCATTTGCACTCGGTGGATCATGCGGTTGGGAGCAAGTCTACTTGAAGATGGAGATCATCAAGAAGACTTAGGTATCCTAGTTTAGATAGTGTGTTTTAGACCCATTTATAAAGCTTAGTATAGTTGATATGCTCAAGTGCACATACACACACGTTTTTGGTTTTGATATGTGTTTTCATGAATAGTAGATCAAAACAAGTTTACTTTATTTCTTATGTATATTAGATATGTTCTAGATATACATACATGTTTTAAACTTGCTAGACAAACTTATTTTGACTATCCTATTCATGTTTTGGAAAAATCAAGTTTGATAAAAATACAAGTGTTGGTTTTTGATAAAACTTGCAAGACACAAAAATGATTGAATATGTTGATATATGTCTTGCAATTTTATCACAAGTTTGTTTATCAAAGTAAAATGATAAAACAATTTTTATGGTAATTTTAAAAGAGATAAAACATTTTTAGAAATATTTTTACACTGTTTTTCTGACCCAGATTTCAGTTCCAGACTTCAACTAGTCGACTAGTCAAACTGATCTAGTCGACTTGGGGTGAAGTCGGTCGACCGGGCGGGTCGACCGACGTGCACAGATCTGTGCACGTTTGGCAGCGCTGGGACGGTCGACCGAGCCGGTCGACCGGGTCTGAGAGCAGTGCTCTCTGTTTGTTTGGGTCGACCGGGCGGTCGACCGGTTTGCTCCAACGGTCGGATTTTTGACCGTTGGCGGTCGACCGGGTCGGTCGACCGGGGTTCTGTCAGACTGACAGATCAGCCCAACGGCTAGTTTTGTTTTGGGGCTATAAATACCCCATCTCTTCATAGTTTTCTCCAAGATTTTTGAGCAGAATTTTCTAAGCCTTTCTTAGTGTTTTAAACAAGTTTTTTAAAAGAGTTTTGTGCTAAAAAGATTTATCTTTGTATTGTTTTGGGTTTTTGGAAAATCAAAGAAAACTAGGTTTTTGGGATATTGTATTGGTTTTCATTTTTCTATCATCTACAAGAGATTTCCCAAGTAGTTTTTCTTTGTTGCTTGTTTCCAAAAACACCTTGATTCCACACTTGAGTTATATCTTCTATCCTAATCTAATAGGATCTTTTATTTTTGTGGAAAAGAGAAAAAGAGAGATTGTTTGAGGTGTTGAGCCTCTAATTTGTAAACCCTCCTTATCTTGTTGTATCCCTCTTTGGTAGCAGTTCATCAGAGTGGTATTGGTTTGGATCCCTCTTAGGTAGAGGTGATTGTGTTTGGTTGTTGTTTGCTCCCTCTAGTGAGAGGTGGAGCTTGGAGATTGTAAACCTCTTCGGCAGAGGTGTTGGTTGTTGTTAGGGCCTACTCCTCTTGTGTGAGGTGGTGTTTGTATTGAGAGAAGAGTTCGGTACTCCTAGAGTTGTAACAAATCCTCTTTGGTAGAGGTTCCCTCGGTGGGAGATAGTGGATTGGAAATCCTACACGGTGGTGTAGGCGGGGATGTAGAGCAAGGTGCTCGAACCTCGAAACATATCTGTGCCTTTGCGTTTGATCCATTGTCTCTCTAACTCTTACTCTCTTTTATTTTAGCAAAGCATCTTCAATCAGAACATTCATATTGCTTGCTTGCATTTGTATCTTGCATATTTCATATTGCTATATCTATTGTATGCTTGATTGTTTGTGTGTGCCTCACTTATACTTAACCACAAGAGCTTCACATAGCACCTGAACCCATTCAAGGAGAATCAAGAGGAGTTAGTCCAGAGCCCTTCACGGGGAATTCGGCTACACTTGTGTGTTGTATTAAGTGTGTTGCAAGAATAGTTTTAGCTTCCGCATTTAGTTTGCATTTAGTTCATTAGATTAGCACTTACACCTATTCACCCCCCTCTAGGTGTTTTACAGCTCAGTGGGTCGTGTTTGGATCGAGTTGACTTGGAGAAGGAGTTCTACAAGAAGACATCGGTTTGTTTAGTTTAGTTTGTTTAGATCATGTGTAAAGGTAGATAGTGTTGATATGCTCAAGTTCACATACACACACAAGCTTAAAGTTTATTGGTTTTGGTTTTCAGTTTAACCGATCTTGGTTTTCAAGTTAAAAACATAGATATAAATCTTTATATGTATATTGGATTCTATCCATATACAATACGCTTCAAAGTTGTTTCAATATCATATTTTTGTATTTACATGAGTTTTGGAGAAAACGGTTTTCTATTTCAAAAATTCAAGTTTTGAAAAATATGGTTTTTGTTTAAAGGCCAAATTTCAATATCACAAAAATGGTTCAAATTGTTTGTAATATGTGTTGAATTTTTGTCACACATATTTATAATTCAAAGATCTTATAAGAACTTATTTTTGTGAAATTTATGTAATTTTATGGGATTTAATTGGTAAGAAAATGACAAGTTTTAAAATCCTAAAAACAGCAGCCAGTTTGCTCTGGCGGTCGGACGGGCGGTCGACCAGACCAAGAGCCGGTCGACCGGCACGGTCGACCGATGTGCACGAGGACGTGAACATGGCCAGCCCATTCGGCCGGTCGACCGACTGAAAGCACCCCACTCTCGGGTAGGGGCCGGTCGACCAGGCAGTCGACCGTTGGCTTTGGCTCGGTCGACTGGGCGTGTGATCGCATGCTCAACGGTCAGAATTATGACCATTGGCGACCGGAAGGGCATTTCTGCCCTTTCCAGCTGCCAACGGGCAGCTTTTTTTGGTGGGTTATAAATACCCACTTCTTTGGACTATTTAAACAAGAATTTCAAGAGCAAAATTTTCTACCTTTCTTAGTGTTTAACAGCAAGTTTTTAAAAGAGTTTTTGGGTTAAAAAGATCTATATTCATTTGTTTTAAAGAGTTGAAAAAAATCAAAGAAAAAGAGAAGTCTTTGGGATTTATTTTTGTTCTTCATTTCCATTATATCCTTGAAGTTTTCCCAAGTATTTTCTTTGTGTTTTTGATTTCCAAACTCTTTATTTTCTCACACTTGAGCTCTCTATCTATCATATCTATTAGGATCTTGTTTTGTGAGAAAGAATTGGTTTGTGGTCTTTGTGATCACCTAGAGTTATAAACCTTCTTTGTATTGTTGATATCCCTCTAGTAAGAGGTGATTGTGAAGGTTGTGTTGGTATCTCTCTAAGTGTAGAGGTGATTGAGTTTGGTGTTTGGCTTTGTGCCTAATCCCTCTATTGTGAGGTTGATTATTGTTTGGCTAAGCGCCTATCCCTCTAAGTGTAGAGGTGATCTTTATTTTGTCTTGCCTCTTGTGTAGAGGTTGTATTTGTTAGAGAGAGGAGTTGTGTACTCCCAAATTGTATTTGCCCAAATCCTCAGTGGAGGTTCCCTGTGTGGGAAGTCCTATGTGGACGCTATAGTGGAAATTCTTCTGTGTGAAGGCGAGGACGTAGAGCTGGGTGCTCAAACCTCGAAACATATCTTTGTGTTTGCGTTTGATCCACTATCTCTAACTCTCTCTCACTCTCTTTCTCTCTTATATTGTGCATTGCATCTTATTCATATCACATATATGCTTGGGTTTGATTGTGTGCCATACTTGTATTGAACCAAGAGAGCTTTACATAGCACCTCAACTCTTATTTAGAGGAATTTAGAGGAGATAGTCCAGAGCCCTTCACGGGGAATTCGGCTACACACTTTGGTTACACTAAGTGTGTTACAATTAAGTTTTTAATTTCACATTATTTGTCATTAGATTAGCCGTACACCTATTCCCCACCCTCTAAGTGTACTTACAATTGGTATCAGAGCCTACGCTCCTGATATTAGGTTTAACCACATAGGAGTGAGATCTTTGTTTGCTAATCTAGTATTTGCATTTTCACACATACTTGTTTACACACACTCATGGATTGCTTGACCCTTCCCTTGTATGATGTTCCCAACATTGATATGTGAAAATTTAAGATGAGTATGTACCTAAAACCCTAGATTTGCATGTTTTCCTTGCCGCTACCAAAAAATCTTATCTTGGTAATAACAAGCATATAGAGGCCAGCACAAGCCCTAGAGGCACTTAGATGCACTCTTAGCAAAGAAAATATGTGTATGGTTTCTCATTGTGATTCCGCTTGTGCAGTGTGGAACACTTTGACCTCTCCCGCGCTACAAACGACGAAATATGTGGAGGAGGAATCTAGTGGAGACGAGTCCGGCAATATTGCTACATGGTCTAAGGGAATGACTCCTTTGAGGTAAACTCGGACTCTCAACTAGATGATAGTGCTAGTTCTTCATGTGATGATTATGTTGATGCTGATGCATTGAATGAAGAACTATCTATTGTTTGTGAAAATCTATTAGAAAAATACCAACTCTTGAAAAAGAAATCTTTTAAATTAAATAAAGAAAATAAGTATTTTGTTTCAAAACTTGAATTGGCTTTGTAAGAGAAGGTTGAGATTTCAAATGAAAGGGACTCTTTGAAATCCCAACTTGAACTTGCTCTAAATGAAAATAAAATTTTGAAAACTAAAAATGATTGTGATGACGTTTTGAAGAAAAATAAAGTTCTATCTTCAAAACTTATTTTTATTTTAAAAGAAAATGATTCTTTGAAAAACAAAATTATTTCTATTTCAAAAGAATTGGATTTAGTTTCAAATGAAAATAAATCTTTGAAAAATGATTTATCTTCTCATGTTTGCCATGCTAGTATAGCTTCACCACCTAGTGTACCTATTGCATGCTCCACCTCTTCTTCAATTATTGAAATGATATTTGTGTGTTGAAGAAAAGTGTTGATTGTTTGGGCTCCACTTTGAGCGAATGTGCCATGAACCACTCACGGTTGGAATCCATATTTCACAAGAAACATGCTCCTCCTATGCATGCACCCAAACTACGACATACACATGCTCCTCACGTTCATACACATGACACTAGGTATGCTCATGTGTACACTTGTACACATTGTGAACGTAAGAGCCACCTTGCAAAGTTTTGTTATGATAGAATACATAATGTAAATTTTGCAAATAATTCGTTTGGGTTAGGAAAGGTGCTAACCCCCATGGACCCAATAGAGTATGGGTACCAAAATTTACTCCTATTTTATTTGATGTAGGTGTGGACTCTCACATGACGTGAAAGGCATTGGTGCCTTGAGGTGAATACGTTCCGAGCTATATGGTGACACTTTTGGATGCATCACTTGCAAGAGAAGTTTGGTGGGAGGACCACCATGGTTTGGAGATATAGAGATAAGCCCTATTTGTTTTGATAACTATCTCTAACTCCCATTTATATTTACATGCTTTCATATTATTGATTCATAACATGTCATGTTTTATTGCTCATTATGTTAAATGCTATGATAATTAGACTATTGACATACATGTATAGTAATTGAGATACACCCATGTTCATATGGATCCATATTTTGTGTTCTCACACTTGTTTAGCTATTGTGTATATCATAGATCTAAGACATGTGCATTTGTCATAATGATCATATTAATTTATGTTTTTGTTTTATGCTTCATGATTTGATTACATGTTTAAAACATAGCTTTCATTAAAACTTGTGTCAATACTCGTACAAAATTGATTATTATATGTTTGTACTTAATTGCTCATTTGTACCCATTAGATGTACTAGTATAGCCTAGTTTTGATGATTCGTACATTTTAACTTGTATTCCCTATTTTTGGACTTGTTTTCATATTTGTATTTAGCTTCATGTATATGTTAATTTTACCAAAACTATTGATATACATGTATACCCTTGAGTCATTTGTGTTTCATGCAAAATTTCTTTACGGACTCATTTGTGTTTGGATATGTATGTATACCTCTAGTTTAGACAAAATATACATATACCTTGAAGCCTATTTAGTTTTGATGATTTAGTTTCATGTTTTTGATAAGATATTTCATATGAGCCTTATTGCCTATTTTCATGACTATGATTTTCACATAATACTTGTACACTCACATTACTTGATGTTTTCTCATGACTTTGTTTTCATGAGTCCTATATGTGCTTTATAGACTTTGAGTATCAATTATTGAGTGATTTTCATATTTTCATGGATATATTCATGTTTTATTCCTTACTTGAAGGACTTCGTACTAGTTTTCAAGATTATCATAAAACTAATTGCGTATTTCTTCATTTCGGTGGAGTTTTCAAACTTGTTGAACTATTTTCAAATCCTATTTTTGAAAACCCTGCCCATCTAAGGGCGGTCGGAAGGGCGACCATGCCTTGTGTGCTAATTGAAAATCTTTTTAACATGTGCATGAATAGGGTGGTAGATATGAGTTATACATTTGCTTCTCATTATATTTTCAATTGGTATCATAATTGGTAATTTTTTTTATATACTCATATTTGTGTTTTGCTATAATGTATGCTTCTAACTTTCAAATAGTATCAATTTCGATTGATATTTATATTTTCATACATATATATGTGATTTGATTGTGCTTACTATATCTCTATATCTTAAAGCACAAATTATGTTTATGCTAAGCTTGATTTAATCCTTAATGTCAATTATTTTTCATTGGTATCTTATACAAGCTTATGCATCATTTTCATTAGTATTTCATAAAGGGGAGAAAATTCATGCTTTAACATTCAATCGGTTTTATTTTCAATTGGTATCTTCCTCCCACTCTTTATGATAAAAAATGATTTTAATAAATTGGTATCATACCTTTTTAAATTGGTTTCCTACGCTCCTAATGAAAAATATTTTAAATTGGTATATACTAAACATTTTCAATAATTGTATCAAGGATCAAAAATTGATAATATTCTCTATTTGGTATCTTTATTGCAAAATGATTTGTTTAATTAAATGATTGGTTTAACCAAAAGGATTGGTTTATGTTTTAAATTGGTATCATGTTTCATTTTAAATTGGTATCTATATGGAAATGAGGAATTGTTTACCTAAAAATTTTGTTTGTATTTTCAATTGGTATCAAACTTGCAATATATATATATATATATATATATATATATATATATATATATATATATATATATATATATACACACACACACACACACACACACACACACACTTACCATTGGTATCAAAACTATAAAATATTTTAAATTGGTACTAATATTCACAATTGGTATCAAAAATGCAAAATGTTTCATTTTCTATTGGTATCAAACTTTTCAAAATACTTTCAATTGGTATTAATGTTTACAATTGGTATCAAGTTTTATAATATATATCTTTCAATTGGTATCAAAGTTTACAAGATATTTTCAATTGGTACCTTTTTGATATATTAAAATTTTTTTTGTTTACTTACAATTGGTATCATAATGTTTTGATCAAAATTTTATTTACTTACAATTGGTATCCGATTTTGGTATCTTCAAAATTTATTTATTGATATCAAAAATGGTTTCATAATGCTTTGATATGTATTGCTTATATGCAAGGGAAGCTTAATATCTTCTCTATATATAACTTTATTGTTTGATTTGACAAAAAGAAAAAGACAATGTATGCAAAGGGGGGAGATATTTTTGGTATCATAACCCTTTATTGTTTGTTTTGAGTTTTATTGATGCCCCTTTGTTGATGAATTGACAAAAAGGGGGAGAGATATTTTGGAGTTTTATATGCATGTTGAGTTTTATATGCATGTTTTAAGCATGTTTCAAACAAGGGAGAGATATTCGTTGTTTAGTTTTATAATGCATGTTTCAAAAGGGGAAGAGATGTTTATCTTGGCATTTTCTATGCATGGTTATTTTATCTCCTTGTTTTGTATATGAAAAATAGGAAAGAAAAGAATTTTGAGCCTTTTCTATATGCATGTCTATTTTTTGTTTTCCATTAGTATCAAAGCATATATGTCAATTGGTATTAGAGCATATATATTTTATTTATACAAAAATAGGAGAAGTATTTGGAAAGTTTATTTATGTTTATTTCATCATTTATGCATATTTGCGTTGAGCATTCATTGCATATCTTTATGTTTATTACTATGCATGAGTTAAGAGGGAGCTTCGATGAAGCTTAACTTTAATCCATGCATATATAACTCCATGAGTTTTGTCATCATCGAAAAGGGGGAGATTGTTGGCCCAAAGACCCTTCACTCTAGTTTTGATGATGATTAACTCATGTACTTATAGTTTACTAATAATCTTGTGATATTTAGTTTCAGATATTTGATCAAGATACTAGTAGGTGTTTAGCTTCAACAAAGGAGTTTTAGAGCTTACACATGTAAATTCAAGAGCTCGCGCGTCAAGATCGCATATAGCACTCGATTGGAGTCAAGCTCGGTGGATCGTGTTTGGATCGAGTCGACTTGGAGAAGGAGTTCAATAAGAAGACATCAATTTGTTTAGTTTAGTTTGTTTAGATCCTGTGTAAAGGTAGATAGTGTTGATATGCTCAAGTTCACATACATACACAAGTTTAAGCTTTATTGGTTTTGGTTTTCGGTTTAACTGATCTTTGTTTTCAAGTCAAAACCTAGATATAAATATTTATATGTATATTGGATTCTACCTATATACAATATTCTTTAAAGTTGTTTAAATATCACGTTTTTGTATTTACATGAGTTTTGGAGAAAACGGTTTTCCATTTCAAAAATTCAAGTTTTGAAAAATATGATTTTGTTTAAAGGTCAAATTTCAATATCACAAAAATGGTTCAAATTGTTTGTAATATGTGTTGAATTTTTGTCACACATATTTTTAATTCAAAGTTCTTATAAGAACTTATTTTTGTGGAATTTATGTAATTTTATGGGATTTAATAGGTAATAAAATGACAAGTTTTTAAATCCTAAAAACAGCAGCCAGTTTGCTCTGGCGGTCGACTGGACGGTCGACCGGACCAAGAGCCGGTCGACTGGCACGGTCGACTGATGTGCACGAGGACGTGCATGTGGCCAGCCCATTTGGCCGGTCGACCGGGCGGTCGATCGACTGAAAGCACCCCACTCTCGGGTGGGGGCCGGTCGACCAGGCGGTCGACTGCTGGCTCAACGGTCATAAATATGACCGTTGGCCGGTCGACCAAGCGGTCGACCGGAAGGGCATTTCTGCCCTTTCCAGCTGCCAACGGGCAGATTTTTTGGTAGGTTATAAATACCCACTTCTTTGGGCTGTTTTAAACAAGAATTTCAAGAGCAAAGTTTTCTATCTTTCCTAGTGTTTAACAGCAAGTTTTTAAAAGCGTTTTTGGGTTTAAAAGATCTATCTTCATTTGTTTTAAAGAGTTAGAAAAATCAAAGAAAAAGAGAAGTCTTTAGGATTTATTTTTGTTTTTCATTTCCATTATATCCTATAAGTTTTTCCAAGTATTTTCTTTGTGTTTTTGATTTTCAAACTCTTTATTTTCTCACACTTGAGCTATCTATCTATCCTATCTATTAGGATCTTATTTTGTGAGAAAGAATTGGTTTGTGGTCTTTGTAATCACCTAGAGTTATAAACCTTCTTTGTATTGTTGATATTCCTCTAGTGAGAGGTGATTGTGAAGGTTATGTTGGTATCCCTTTAAGTGTGAGGTGATTAAGTTGGTGTTTGGCTTTGTGCCTAATCTCTCTATTGTGAGGTTGATTGTTGTTTGGCTAAGTGCCTATCCCTCTAAGTGTAGAGGTGATTTTGTTGTGCCTTGCCTCTTATGTAGAGGTTGTATTTGTTGCAGAGAGGAGTTGTGTACTCCCAAGTTGTATTTGCCCAAATCCTCAGTGGAGGTTCCCTGTGTGGGAAGTCCTGTGTAGACGCTATAGTGGAATCCTTCTGTGTGAAGGTGGGGACGTAGAGCTGGGTGCTCGACCCTCGAAACATATCTTTGTGTTTGCATTTGATCCACTATCTCTAACTCTCTCTCTTATATTGTGCATTGCATCTTATTCATATCATATATATGCTTGGGTTTGATTGTGTGCCATACTTGTATTAAACCAAGAGAGTTTTACATAGCACCTCAACTCTTATTTAGAGAAATTTAGAGGAGATAGTCCAGAGCCCTTCACAGGGAATTCAGCTACACTCTTTGGTTACACTAAGTGTGTTACAATTAAGTTTTTAATTTCGCATTATTTGTCATTAGATTAGCCGTACACCTATTCACCCCCGCTCTAGGTGTACTTACATTTATAAGAATGCAAGGATCTACAAGGAGCAGACCAAACAATGGCATGATAAGCATATTATGTCAAGAGATTTAAAAAAGGGCAGAAAGTACTACTCTTTAATTCTCGCCTTGTCTATTTCCAGGCATATTATGCTCGAGATGGTCTGGTCCTTTTGAGGTAACTCAAGTACTATCACATAGGGCAATTGAAATTCATAGCCTGGTAAAGGGAACGTTCAAAGTAAACATCCAACAACTTAAACTATACATGGAAGGCTACTTCACCAAACACAATGTTTTCTTTCACCTTGATGAAGCACCTTAAACATGCAGCAGAAAATCTAACTAATGACTATAACTTAAAGCGCTTCTTGCGAGGCAACCCAAGTTTTCTAACATACTTTTATTATATTTATATTTTTAATTTTCTTTAGTACTAACTTATGTCTTCTGTATGTCAGGTACCCCTCTCTATAGACTCATTCATTACTCCCAGATGAATCACAAAATAACCACAAACATTAATACCATAAGATAGAGCATCAAAGAAATAGAAGTTCGGCCCGGCAACTGAATTTTCATCCAGCCAGCTGAACTCTGGTAGGCGTTTGACCCATAATCTTCCAGATGTACACATTTTAAATTATCTGTTTTTCTGGATTTGTTTCTGAGATATGTGGTTTTCAAAATTGAATTGTTTTGTGATAAATAAAGATTTTGATTTAAATATAGATTTTTTGTTCAAACTTGAAAAGTTTGGGGTGATTCTCAATCCTGATTTTGTGCCTGGGGGCATAGCATAATTTAGGTATGGGGGTAGGGGTCAAATCTTCTTTTTGAATTGAAGTATTTCCTTAATTTTTTTTTGCTTTATCCTTTCCTTGTTTCTATCTTCTTTATTTCATCCTCTATAAAAATTTCAAAAAGTTTTCAAAATTCGAATTTCAAAACTCTCTTTTCCCAAGAACATTCAGTTTCCAAGATCTTCTAGGATTCAAAATTTGAATTTGAAATTTAAATTAGAGTAGTTTTTGGAAAAGGGTATATACATCTTCTATATAAACTAACTTCAACCTTCTTTTGTTTCTTACAAATCTGAGTCCAGCCTCTCAAAACCAGAGCGTTTTACAGCCAGGAGAAGAAATTTCAGAGACCTCAGCCACCAGACCGTGAAGTTCGAGACAAGAGTTCGGCCAGGCAGCCGCACGTTCGGCCAGGTAGCCGAACTTTGGCAAAAACTTTCCCTTGAATTTTTTAAGGACAGTAAGTGCACTGTTTTCCCTCTTTTACAGTTCTCAGTTTTTCAAATTCATCATGTCTAAGATTTTTTGCTGAGCACAACTTCTTTTTCCTTATATTATTTGGGATGCATTTTTGGATCAAATAAGGGCTAGGAATTGGGATTATCGGTTGCATTCTAATACTTATGAATTTTATGTTCCTACCCTACTACAAGAATTTTATGATGGATTTTTAGAATATAACATTGATAGAAATTAAGGAATAATTGAAGTAAATTGGAGGGGAGAGATGAAATTCTTGCATTTACAAACTATTTCTGAACTAATAGGTATTCCTACAATGGAAATAGGGACTCAAAAACTGAGAAACCTAAAAAACTACATTCATTTAATGGGAGAACATTGCAAGGTACCTCAAGGGGGTGGCATTAACGCTTAAATAGTATATAGGAATGTGTATGCATTATGTAGATGGTTAAATCCATAATGTCTTGGGTGTATCACATGTTTCATTCTTTTACAATCAAGTTTTACATATTGTTACATTTTGATGACTAAGGAAAAAGATTTTTGCATGTGCTAGACATTATTGGACACCATTGCTAACGCTAAAGATAAACGAAAGACTTTTATGTCACTACCCATTCTTGTCACACAAATTTGAAAGGAATGGATGCTTGAAGATGAATTTAATCATGCTATAAAAGAAAAATTAGTATTCAAGCTGAAACTATTTCTTTATTTTATAATGCTTCAGTGCAAATTGATTGGGTACCTTCCATGTTACAAGAACATGTCCCCGTTGCATCATCATCATCATCATCAATGAATCGAAAGAGGAGAATGATGAATTCTTTAATCAACAACTACCCGAAAATAATCGTGCATTTATGCATTTAATTTGGGAGGAGATAAAAAGAATATATAAGTTAATAAAGGGGCAGAAGAAGAAGAAAATTGAAGAGACATGTTTTAAGAGGACATGTTCTGAAGGAGATAGTAGTAGCATAGGAAAAAGAGGGAGGCGTGCTTAAGGGGAGTTGTATAATAGGATTTTTTTTATTTCTTTCTTTATTGTATTAAAAAATAAAAAAAGTTTTTATGGTAAATTGACCTAGTTGTAAGGGATTTAGTAACCATAAAACTTGAATTGGATAAGGAATATCAATTTGATGGAATTTGTAGAGATGAAAAATTTTAAAATATTATTGCCATCTAGAATTTGTCCATGTGAATGTGCATCTTATCTACATATATACATTAGTTTAAGTTTGGGATAATAAGGATTACTTAATACTTAAATAATAATAAAAAGAAGCTTAACTATTGATTAGCTAGATACTTTGGCCTCAAGGAGCCTTAGTATTTACATGAAAGATAGTTACGTAAGTTAAAAAATATATAAAAAAAAGAAAAAAAAAAGTTATATATGCTAACAAGTCTAAAGATCAATTAGTTAGGTATCTTGGCCTCAAGAAGCCTTGATATTTACACGAAAGAGAATTAGATTAGTTATATATATGAAGGAAAAAAGTGCTTAAAGGACAACGAAGTGGTAATACTTTGAAACTTCTATGATTTTTTTTTAGTATGTAAGTTTGAATCAAAATCTCAAATTAAGAACTATACACATTCACGAAGATGCATAGGAACAGAAAACTTAGGAAGGATAGTGATATAGGCTAAGATTTGAAAATCTTTACAAAATAGATAATAGAATTTTAGATAAGAGTGAACTTGATAATGAGAGTTTATGGTAATTAGAGAACTTCTAAATTAGTGAATCTTACCACTCCAAGAATATTTTGTCTTTCTTTATTTTTTTTATTATCCTTATTTTTGGTTATCCTTTTTATCTTAATCTTTTCTTATCTTTTAAATTCTTTCACTGAATTTTGTGGGTGTAATTTACTAAAAATTCTCACGAGATAACACTCGTCCATTAGGGTAACCTAGGGGTTTAACGGCTTGTTGCACATGCTAAGTGCAATCGTGAGTCCTACGAAAGTGGATTAGGATTTTATTTTTAGGATTTTTAATTTTCTTTTTTTTAGATTAGGATTTTGCTCGAGGACTAGCAAAAATTAGATATGTGGGTCTGATGTGTGTGCTTTATATACATGTTTTACATCACTTTTTATGCCTATTATTTGCCATATTTAATGATGAATGGGTATTTTGTTAGTGTTATTTTGCAGATTTTAGATCAAGAGGAAATTATAAGAAAAGAGCGAAAATTGACGAATTGGCGATATCAAGTGAACAAAAGAGATGCAGAACCAGAGCTCTGAAGCAGAGCTGGAATGTCTCAACAAAGCCTTCACGTAAAATAAGAAATTTTATAAAAAGCTGGATCTTAAATGGATCAAGAGTTCGGCCACCCAGTCGTAGATTTTGGCCAAGCAGTCGTGGACCAGTCAATGAGAATGCCAACTCAGAGGTCAACACGAGTCAAAAAGCGGAGTGCCAATACTGCAAGAAGTTCGGCTAGCCAGCTGATTTTTTAGCCAGCTGGCCGAACTATGGCAATGCTTATGGATTTTTATCTTCCTAAAAATTCGTGTAAATTAAGAAACTTAGGTTTTTGTATTCGACTAAGGTTTCACTGCTATCTGTTCTATATAAACACCGCCAAGCCTCTATAGACTGTCTAAAAATCGCTGAAGACAAGTCGTCAGATGCAGAGCCCATACTTCAGACGCAAGGCGGATAAAAATCATTGATGCAGTGTCAAGACGCGAGACTCAAAAATATCACTGCAAAGCCAAGATGCGAGGCTCGAAGCCTCCATATCAGCATCACTGCAAAGCAAGGACACGGGGCTCGAAACCCGCATCCCAGCATCACTGCAAAGCCAAGACACGAAGCTCGAAGCCCACATCTTAGCAGAACTCGACGTTCGCATCTCAATACCACAACGATGCCAAAATGCATGGCTCGAGGCCAGCATCCAACATCATCTTAATGGCTAAAAGCAGAGCTTAAGCTCGCATTTTAACTGCAAATGAGTCATGCGTCTCAGTTATAACTACCCCATTACTGCGTCAAGTACTATCCACATAATGAGGGGAGTTAACCCCATCATGGTGGATTTTTAGGGGACAGTTTTACCCCTGAAACCTTTACAAATAGCTCAGTTTGCTATTGAAGAAGGATCAAAAATTTTCAACTGAGAAATACTCATAAAGATTAAACTCTTCTACTAACTTGCTGAGTTCAAGTTTTTGCCTAAGTTTCTTTATGATTTCATTAGATAGGAGCTGTGCTACTCCATCTGTGATCCAAGGAGAAAATTTCCTGAAGAACTTGACATTCACCTGGTCAACGAAAAATAAGATTCACTTTCTACCTTTACGCAAAGAACACAGCCATAAAAAAAGAGAAGATCTGAGCATGAGTGTCTTCTCTCTCTTGCAGTTGAAATTTGAAGTTGTTGTTATTTTTCATTGATTCAAGAAAAATTTTGCAATAGACTTTCAACTTCCCCCCACGTACAAGAGATGGTGACTCCGCTTGGGACTACTGTCTCTACTGATGAGCCAGCTGTGGCATAAGGTGACGTCAGTTTTATGAGAAAAACGGTTGAGTCACTTGTTGTGAAATTAGACCAGGCAAAGTACGAAGAGTTCTCTCTTCTGGCTCCAAGAGCCTGATCAGTCACTAATATTGCATATATATTATCACATTCTCATATCTAGTATACAATAAACCCTGTTATTTAGTCTTATTTTTATTTAATAATGTGCAGGTCCATTACTAAGGGAGAAGGAATAGAAAATGAGCCCAAAAGCCCATCAAAATTCTGACTTAATTTAGAATTATTCAAATAAAAAATCAGGGCAAATCAGGGCAAAACAAAGAAGATAAAACTAGTTGATCAATCAGTTAAATTAGCTCACTACAAATCAAGTGGTAAAGCCAAAAATCAACATAAGAATCGTTAAAATCAGAAGATCAAACAATATATCTTTTTAGATAAATAAATGAAACAAAGCAATGGAAGGATCTGCTCCCAGGATGTGGCCATCTGGCCACATCCTAGCCGCAGATTCGTTACCAAAGCCGCGGATCCGCGAGTTTGTTTCAACAGATGGGGGAGCGTTTTGCTTCCCAATCTTCTTGCACTATCCCCTTTTGGTTTTTGCCTATAAATACTGGGACTTCTCAGTGAGGACGATTAGGCAGAGATAGATTCTTAGGCCAGTTTTATTCTAGTTTAGTTTAAGTTTTTATTTTTCTTTTCATGTAATTATCAATTTTCATTTATGTAATTCAAAGGAAATCAGAGTTTCATAGGAGAATGAGAGTGAAGCTTGTACTAAGAGTGACATCAGTGTAAGTTGTTCTTCTCTTCTTTTATTGTTACCATATTGAATCTAAAGTTATATTTTTTTTATATTCTTCTTTGTTTTTGTGTTCTTCTTCTTCTTTTTACTTCTTTCTTTTGGTACCAATTACAATCCAAGTGAGTCTATAGCATCGAAAGAGCCTTACCTTTACGAGTGCCACCGATAACTCATGACAATTAATTTTAGTCTCAGTTTGTATCATTTCATACTTGTATCGTCTTGATGATGTAATGTGAAAGAGACGAGAATCAACTCTTATGGGCTATGCACTAATTGCCTCCACTTCAAGGTAACATCGTCGCCAAAGATTCAAGGTATGTATTTGGCTAAAAGAGGTAAGTATATCTTTAGATTTTCTTTCTTTTTTTATAATCTTTAGTTTAGATCACCTCCATCACCAAATCTCTACTATTTATCACTTTTTTATACAAAATCACCATCTCATACTATCTACAACTTTCATAATTTAACATAACTTATTTTCTTTTTCTTTTCAAGAACTAAAAGAAGAACTTTAACTATTTTTTGTAACTTAAAAGAGAACTTACAAAATGCTTCCATCGCTAGTCCCTCCTTGTGGATCACGACCCGCATAACCACTTGCTATCGCGGTAGTATTGAGAACATGCATATTTCTATTATAAAGTTCTGAATTCTGTGTTTTCTGTGCAAGTTAAAACTCAATCAAATTTTGGCGCCTTTGCCGGGGAGAGACAAGTAACTCTTTTTATGTTTACTTTATTGATTAATTTTCTTCTCTATTCTTGGTGTATAGGTTTAACAACAAGAAAATTTTTACTGCAGTGGATATGTAAGTGGCCTTGGACTCTGCTCAAGAAAGTAGAGCCCAGAAGCCCTCAGATTTGCTGCATCCAGTGGCAATCTGAGTGAATTACTAACTTCTATTTTTTTATAGGTTCACTAAATTGTAAAGTTTAAATATCTGTAGCTATTTATTTTCTTGTTTGACTTACTTTACATACATTTCTAATTCAACAGTAAAAGGTTGATTGTAAATTCTAAAAACGGTTTAGACTTTGCATTTAAGCACGTGTCTATTTGTTACATTTTCTATTTACTAATGAAGAGTGCTGGAGCCAAGGTATGTGTGCATAGCATTTAGTATAAGGTTCATTCTTGCATGAAATATTGCTTGAGTGTTACTTTTTGTATATACTTGTACACTGCACTAAACTGAATTAAGGGCTTGTCCTATAAACAAGATAAGGTGGGGAAGTCATTACCCTCCCTTAGGTCACAAATAATCTCCTCACTCACTAACCCAAGCCTAACTAAAACTGGGTAGACGTTGGCCCTAAGGACATCTCAGACTCATATAGGAGACTGATTTAAGGAGAAAGTTCATTAGAATTTGACTCTTGTCAAATCGGTGTCAAAGGTTGGGGATTGATGAGGTGAAATCTCAAAAATAGTGATTTGGCATAATTAGGCCCGCTGCTTAGGCACGGATACCTCCCACTTATCTTGCTCCTACCTGGCCGATTAACTTGTGGTCAGATTCTACAATATACCCCTCGTGAACTGTCTAACTAGTTAGGAGTCATCTAGGTCTAACCTAACTTATGTTAGATTTTTTCTTTTTATTTGTTTGTTTATTTGTTTGTTTTTTTATTTGTTTTTGACATTTCTTGTGTGATATGGCTTATAACAACAATTTTTTTCAATTTTAATGGTAATCTATATTACACCCCGACCTCTTTTTCGAATATTACTAACCCGGAATATCATAACTTTAACCAACCTTGTGTGCCGGATTGGTCTTATCCGAATCAATACATGCCCCAGTCTCAATACTATGAATGAGACTGAAATAATTATCACCACCCTTCACAAAGTCAATGAGGATACAACTCCCCCGAGTCATATTGTCAATCACCTTACGAACATTCAGCTTCATATACTTCTTCTCCTGAACAACCATTAGAAGAATCAATTGACTGAAAAAGGAGGATGGAATCCTTAGAAGAGCTTGAGCGATGTATTCAAATTCTAAAAGACTCAAATCTCATCAAAATTTTCAAATCAAAGATCCTTACTCTATTTTTCAAGAAGAACATACCGACTTAGAAAAGAGTATGGAATCCATGATTCAATTTCAAAGTGATCCTTTAAATATGATAGAAGCAAAATTTAGTCGATTGGAAAACATGCGTAGGAATAAGAAAACTCTCCCTACCCAATCTTTGACTATTCATGACACTTCTAGCCATATTGATGAAAATAAAGAATCTTAAAATCTTGAAGACTTTGACCAGATTCAATCTCATCACATAAACTTAAACTTGATCAAATTCAAATCTTGGACAAATGGCAAGTTTTCCATTCAATGAGATTGAACTTGAATGTGAATTGACCCCGATCCCCAACCTTATAATTCAGTTTTTCTTTTCGAATCTATGTTGACTCATTTGGACCATTTTCAGAGCCAACATTTATTCCCATACCCATAGATCCATAAATTGAACCACCAATTTTGGATAGTCACATTCCATTGTTGGGAAGAGAATGTGAATCTCAGTTCTTTGATTTGGACCCTACTATTAAACCAATACCGACTCTCGAACCCGAAGTTGATTTTTTCGAGTTAGTATTGGTTCCCGAACTTTTTATTTTAGAGCCCAAATCATCCATTCCACAAAATCGTATTCTATTGTTGGACCAAGTTATTGACCACAATGACTTTGAGATGATTTTTCAAGACTGGTCATATGAAGGGAATAAGTTTCATGATAGGATCTTTCATGATCCTATTCATTTTGGGGACTGTAAATATGTAAATAGAAAAGAGTTCAATAAATGTGGGTTCCGTGAATCACCACATTATCTTGATTGGATAGAAACGATTGGCCCAACCTGACCACCACCGGAACCGCCACCATGAGGTAACAATTTTCCTTCCCTTTCTTCCTTTTCATGCATTTATGCATTAATTCATACATTGAGGACAATATATGAGATAGGTATGGGGGGGTTCTAACATAACATAGGTTTTCCTTTTATTATTAAAAAAATTATTAACATTTTCTTTGCTTTTAAAAATGTTTTGAAAATAGAAACAATATTTTGACCTTTTTTTGTAAGAAATTAAGTTAATTTTAAGGAATAGGAGAATCATAATTAGGAGTTCTTATACTTAGTCAAAATAAGATTATTTGTTTGATTTCTAGGGTTAGGAAGAAAATTTGGAAAGTAATTTAGTCTTTATTTTTAACTTGATGAAATATGCATGCTTTATATACTTACACACTAAGGGTTTAAAACAAAGATTCTTATACCTTATTAAAAATAAAAAAATAAAATATATAAATGTATAATATATCAAAAATTCTCTGATTAAGCTGGGTGTTTGTACCTCATAAAGCATAAGTATTCACGCCTAAAAGCGATCCATATAATAAAATCTATAGTTTTATGGCCTTATTTACTCGAATCCTTAAGTCCTTGGGGTGTTTTCTCACCCAGTGTCCTAAGACCGTTTGGTTTAGGAGTCACCGACAAAAGGCTCGTTACATGGGCAGATTAAAAAGCCTAATAGAACTAAGGAATAATACCACCAAAAATATTAAAAAAATAGAGAATAAAATAAGGCATAAGAGTTAGAGTTAAAGAACCCCGAGTCAAAATTTCACAGTCACAAAGATGCATATAACTTAGGGTAAAATAATAGACTAGATGAGAAATACAGTTTGATTTCTTACCTTAATTGATAACATGTTCTTGAATAAAGACTAAGTTTAGGAATGAAAGTTTGATAAGTTATAGATTACTTAATTCTTACAATAATACTTCAACTAATTTTCTCTTTCAAAATGTGTTTTCAAAATACTAACACTTTATTTCTCTTTCTTTTTGGATTTTGTAGGTGTAATACACTAAAAAGCCTCACGAGACAAGACTCGTCCTCTAGGAAAAACCTAGAGGTTTAACGGCTTGTTGCACATGCTCAGTGCAATCGCGTGACCTGTAAAAGTGGTCTAATAATTTTTTAGGTTTAGTTTTTATGTTTTGCTCGAAGGTGAGCAGAAGATAAGTGTGGGGGTATGATCAGTCACTAATATTGCATATATATTGTCACATTCTCATATCTATTATATAATAAACCCTGTTATTTAGTCTTTTTTTATTTAATAATGTGTAGGCCCATTACTAAGGGAGAAGGAGGAGAAAACGAACCCAAAAGCCCATTAAAATTCTGACTTAATTCAGAATTAATTCAAATAAAAATCACGACAAATCAGGCAAATCAGGATAAACAAAGAAGATAAAACCAGTTGATCAATCAGTTAAATCAAATCTCTACAAATCAAGTGGTGAAAGCTGATAATCAACAGAAGAATCGTCAAAATCAGAAGATCAACTCATATATCTTTTTGGATAAACGGATGAAACAAAACGAGAGAAGGATCTGCTCCTAGGATGTGGCCATCTGACATCCTGGTTGCGGATCCATGGCCAAAGCCACGGATCCGCGGGTTTGTTGCAACAGATGGGGGAGCGTTTTGCTCCCCTATATTCTCACACTCTCCCATTTTGGTTTTTGCCTATAAATACTAGGATTTCTAATTGTACAGAGCATAATTAGGCAGAGATAGATTCTTAGGCCAGTTTTTATTCTAGTTTAGTTTAGATTTTTTTTCTTTTCATGTAATTTTTAATTTTCATTTATGTAATTCAGAGTAGATCAGAGTTTCATAAGAGAATGAGAGTGAAGCTTGTACTGAGAGTAACACCAATGTAGGTTGTTCTTCTCTTATTTTATTGTTACCACATTGAATTTAAAGTTACATTTTTTATATTCTTTTTGTTTTTGTGTTCTTCTTTTTTTTTTACTTCTCTTCTTTTGGTACCAAATTGCAATCCAAGTGAGTCTTATAGCATCGAAAGAGCCTTGCCTGTGCGAGTGCCGCCGATAGCTCATGACGAGAATTTTAGTCTCAGTCTGTATCATTTCATACTTGTATCATCTTGATGATGTAATGTGAAAGAGACGGGAATCAACTATTATGGGCTATGCGCTGATTGCCTCCACTTCAATGTAACATCGTCGCCAAATATTCAAGGTAAGTATTTAGCCAAAGGTGGTAAGTATTTCTTTTAGGTTTTCTTTCTTTTCTTTTGATCTTTAGTTTAAATCACCTCCATCACCAAATCTATACTATTTTTCACTTTCTTTATACAAAATCACCATCTCCTACTATCTACCACTTTTGCAATTTAACATAACTTATTTTCTTTTTCTTTTCAAGAACTAAAAGAAGAACTTTAACTATTTTTTGCAACTTAAAAGAGAACTTACAAAACGCTTCCATTGCTAGTCCCTCCTTGTGGATCACGACCCGCATAGCCACTTGCTATCGTGGTAGTATTGAGAACTTGCACATTTTTATTATAAAGTTCTGAAATTCTATATTTTCTGTGCAGGTTAAAACTCAATCAGAGCCCCAGGTTGGCACGGTAGTACTGTAGGGTCTTCTCAGAGATTCGCTCTCAAATCTCTTCGGAGACTTCCCCAAAGATGGCCTGCACAAACATGGCTATTTCTGGCCATGTCACGCGCGTGGCCCGCGTCAATATCTCTCGTGAGACCTGCGAGGCCAACATTATTGAAGGCCAATCTTTCCACGCCACTCATCTTCCTCAGCTCTAAATTATCGAGGGTCCCCAACAACCGGTGAAGCATACCTAGAATGCTGAATGTCGATAAAAGCGGCACGCACATCGACAATAGATGAAAGAAGCTGAAAAAGCCATCTATCCATCAGATATAGGATGCGTGGCTCAAGCCTGCATCTCTTCTCAACAGCATCAGACGCATGAAGTCCGCGTCTGAATACCAAAGCGCAGAGCTCATGAGGCTCGCATTTCTGAGGCCCTACCTTACATGCGCGACGTTCAGCGACACGAAGTCTGCATCTCTTCTCAGAGATACGAGACTCGTATCTCTATGCCAGAATGCGGGACACATTAAGTCCTCGTCTCTCAAGTGTCGCCAGATAAATGCGACAATCATCAAAGCGAGGTCTGCGTCTCTTATCAGTAGAGGCCGAGACCCGCATCTCAAAGCCAAACACGAGAGCCGCGTCTGTTCTACGAATGTAAACTCCGCGTCTCTGAATCATGCGCCCCTGAGACTTGCATCCCGGAGTTGCGACGCAAGGTTAACTTCGCTCTCTAACGGCTAAGGTCAGAAGGGAGCTGAAAATTCCTCGTCCCCAGAGACTCAGGCTGGTCTCTTTGGTTCCCCTCCGACAGATCTAAGGGATTACTTGATAAAGAAGAAGAGTGTTCATCAAATCACTCCACTATGCTGCAGTGAACGGCTCATCACAACGGTGCTCTCTGAATGCCACTGTAAATAGTCGGTGTAACGGTCCCAGTTAAAAATTTTTCGTTTGATTACAATCATCTCAGATAATCCAAGCGTGGGACCCATCAAGATACAATACTTCCCTTACTGACACCAGAATGTTCTATACTATACATCAAACTCTACTAAGATAGCATATAAGATCTAAAAGTGATTTACCATTGCCAACACTTATGGTCCGACAACCCATTAGAAAACGTAGTCTAAATATATTGCTATACCAAAATATATTACAAGGTTAGAGTCTAGCTCCAGGCATTACAATGTTTACAAGTTAATAGCAAACATCCAACTAAAAGTTACACATAGTTTTATACAGCCATATACATGACAAAAGCAGAATTTAATGAAATGACTCCGTTGGCGCCTATCCCGCACATTGCCTTTAAGCGGGTCCTTTGCCTTTGTCCAATCCTAAAGGTGGTAATAGAAATAGAGTGAGCTTGACAGCTCAGTGAGTAAAACAATATTTATGCATGCCTATTAAGTAGGTCTACATGGACTAAATTATCAGGTTGGCAATTGTGTCTTATTACCATTTGTGTAAACTTTAGATATTAGCTGAAATCCCAACTAGAACATAGTAACAGGCTTATTAGTCGACTAGGTCATCCTATAGTCGACTAATACTACTTATAAGTCGACTAATATTAAAGCTATAGTCGACTGGGCCTGATCCAAAAGTATCTGCTTCTCTGTTGGCTGCCAGTGACTTATATAGTCGACTACTCTACCCGTATAGTCGACTACTCTATGTACTAGTCGACTTGCAGGTCCTCTATAGTCGACTAGGTGTAGGTCAAAAGGTATGTTGCTCTCTGTTCGCCACTTATAACCAATTATAGTCGACTACCCTTTCTGGTGTAGTCGACTATAGTCAGTATTAGTCGACTTACAGTCAACTATAGTCGACTACCTTATGTCTAAAAGGAGTTGTTTACTCTCTGTTTGTTCTCTATAACAGGGGATAGTCGACTACAGTATATATATCGTCGACTAACACTGTTTTTCAGCAGTTTATCTACCCATATATCACATCTATAGTCGACTTACCCCGAGGGCTTAGTCGACTAACATACTGAAATTTGCCTGTGCAAGTGATTATTCCAGATTCAATATTTAAGAATTTATGTATGATTTCAACATGGAATTTCTATCTTAGCCACATCAACATACTTATTAAACACAACGCTGGGCTCCCCTTTCGGTGTCCTCCGGTTCAACCCGGTCCCTTCCTCCTATACGTCATTCAACGCAATAATTTCCTCCTTCCACCACCACCGGTTCAACCCGGTCACTTCCTCCTATACATTACCGTATAGTCTCCCTTTCTAACACCTCCGGTTCAACCCGGTCCCTTCCTCCAAAATACAATAATCACGTTCATCATGCAATAATAATATGCAAAGACACATAAAATAACGACAACATACAAGAAACATGCCAATATCATGGAATTCACTAACATGTATGAGTAGCTACTACTGAAATTATCAATATGCGAGTCTTTACAAGATAACCAACATATCTCGACATCACAAAATAGGTATGACCAAAAATATATGCATGGTATCAAGTGTCATGTTTATCTATAGAACTCTTTCTCTAGAAGCATGTAGTAGACTACCATGTTAAACACACATGAGCTTAACTTCTACATGATTGCCATAAAAATCTATAATCTATACTCATGAATTTATCCTTCAATTTCAAGTCCATTTATTACTTAAAATTTCTTTTATTTCCAAGCTTTACTCTACCTATCATGTTACTAAGGTCCGGATGTTCTACTCACCCTTTGAAGCGGTTAGCTCTCTATCAAGCTTGATCTCCTGCTACGATGGAGTCTACAAGGTCATAACAATGCCAATATTAGTTCGTAGTTAAAAAATACAAGAGGGTAGAGTTCTTAAAGTCTTTGCTTACCGTTCAACCAATGACACTCCCCTAGCTTCTTGTTCTAGATCACCCTTTGACTCGTTCTATCGGGTTTTTGGAGGAGTTAAAATATGAAAATGGGGCCTTTTTCTTGTATATGGAATGAAGGGAAGTTTGTGGGGAAATGAGAGGGAGAAAGAGTGTTTTTTGTGAAGGAGAAATAGGGCAGAAAAGGCTGCTGCTGTTTATGTTGCTGCTGCTGCTGTTGCTTTGGCTGGTGCTGCTGCTGCTTTGGCTGCTGCTGCTGCTTTGCTACAGCAAAAAGGGAAGGGAGAGAGGGAGGTTTGGGGAGTTTAGATGAAGAGAGAGAGAGAGTTTATCAAATGGGATTGTTCTCTTCATCCCCCTACTATTTATAGCCCAAACCCTTCCATAAAAATATGACAAGTGTCCCTCTCTAACCCATCACTCTACTCCTATGCCTTACCCTATAAACAAGGCTCCATGCCTCCCCCCTTCATGAAGTACTAGTACCCCCCCAAGCATGGTGAGGGCATGGTGGCAAGGTCAACAACATGTGATTGTATTCATTTTTATACATACATACATATGTATATACATACTAATATATATTCATTCTTATACATGCATATACATACACACTAATAAACATGGTAACAAGTAAAGTATCTAGCATGAAAACTTATTTCCCATCACTTCCTTAAAGTATCAATATGTTAGGAAAAAGGATGCTTAATTAAGACAAGTGTTACATTCTACCCTCCTTATGGAAGTTTCGTCCTCGAAACTTAACGTACCTTGGAACAAATGTGGATAGGCCTTCCGTATCTCCTCTTCCAGCTCCCAAGTAGCTTCTTCTATGTTTTGATTCCTCCATAAGATCTTGACCAAGGAAATATTTTTGCTTCTCAATTGCTTCTCCTTGCGATCAAGAATTTGTACTGGTTCTTCGTGTAAGACATGTCTTCTAGTATTTGTAGAGGTTCATAGGAGATTATGTGATTAGGATCAGGCACATACTTCCTCAGCTGAGAGATATGGAATACATTGTGCATCCTCTCCAAAGCAGGAGGTAAGGCAAAACGATAAGCAACCGGTCCAATTCTATCTAATATTTCAAATGGACCAACATATCTAGGAGCTAATTTGTTCTTACTGCCGGTGCGTCTTACTCCCTTCATTGGAGATACCTTCAGAAAAACATTATCCCCTACCTCAAATTCCAGTGGTCTGCGGCGATTGTCTGCATAAGCTTTCTGTCTGCTCTGGGCTGCTTTCATCCTTTCCTTGATCAACTTGATCTTCTCCGTAGCTTCTTGAATCACATCAGGGCCGAACAGCCTTCTATCCCCAACTTCCTCCCAACAGATTGGTGATCTACATTTTCTACCATACAACATTTCAAATGGAGGCATACCAATAGTGGACTGATAACTATTATTATAAGCAAACTCCACTAAGGGTAAATAGTTGTCCCAACTTCCCCCAAAATCTAGTACACAAGTTCTCAACATATCTTCCAATATTTGAATGGTCCTTTCTGACTGTCCATCTATTTGGGGGTGTGCTGCTGTATTAAGTTGTAATTTAGTGCCCATAGCTTTGGACAAGCTCTTCCAAAATCTAGATTGAAATCTAGGATCCCGATCTGATACAATGGACTCAGGTACTCCATGCAATTTAACTATTTCTCGGATATATACTTGAGCCAGTCTTTCCATTGAATAATTGATCCGGATAGGCAGAAAGTGAGCAGATTTAGTAAGTCTGTCTACCACTACACAGACTGTATCTAGTCCTTGGGATGTCCGAGGAAGTCCAGTGACAAAGTCCATAGCAATTTGACACCATTTCCATTCAGGAATAGGTAAGGGCACCAACAATCCTGGGGGCTTTTTATGTTCTGCTTTCACTTGTTGGCAGACTAAACACTTGAGGACAAAATTGGAAATATCTACTTTCATTCCATCCCACCGGAAGTTTTGACGCAGATCTTGATACATTTTTGTGCTCCCCGGATGAGCTGTATACGGGGTACAATGAGCCTCCTTCAATATTTCTTCTTTGATCTCTGCTACATCTGGCACACATAATCTGCGTCCGAATCGCAGTAGATCATCTTCTATTTGAAACTCCTTGAGTTCTCCTTCTTGTACTTTCTTCATAACCTTTCTTATTTGGGTATCTCCTTGTTGGGCCTCTTTGATTTTGTCGTATAGATCAAATTGAATACTTACTTGATTCAGTTGATACTTAGTATTAGGAGGATCAATGACTCGCACCTCTATTTGCATTTCTTCTAGATCCCTTAATATTCTTGCTTGACGAGTTATCAGAGTGGCCATGGTTCCTCCTAATTTTTGGCTCAAGGCATCAGCCACCACATTGGCCTTTCCAGGGTGGTATTGGATAATAATATCATAGTCCTTCATTAGTTCTAGCCATCTCCTCTGCCTCATATTGAGTTCTTTTTGTGTGAAGATGTATTTCAAACTCTTATGATCAATAAAACTTCACAAGACACTCCATACATGTAATGTCGCCAGATCTTTAAAGCAAAAATCACAGCGGCTAATTCCAAATCATGAGTGGGATAATTTCTTTCATGAATCTTTAATTGTCGGGATGTATAGGCAATAACTTTTCCATTTTGCATTAACACACATCCCAATCCCAATTTTGATGCATCACTATAAATGGCAAATCCTTCAGTCCCAGAAGGTACAATTAGAATAGGAGCAGATGTTAGCTTGGTTTTAACCTCCAGGAAGCTCCTATCTTGTTCTTCTCCCCATACAAACTTCTTATTCTTTCTAATTAGTTGGGTCAATGGTGCCACAATTAGAGAAAATCCTTCTACAAATCTTCTGTAGTATCCAGCTAATCCCAAGAAATTTTGAACTTCAGTAACATTTGTGGGCCTAGGCCAGTCTTGGATTGCTTCAATTTTTATTGGGTACACTAATATTCCCTCTTTGGATATAATATGGCCAAGAAACCCTACTTGCTCCAGCCAAAATTCACATTTCTTTAATTTTGCATAGAGTTGCTTCTCTCTCAAGATTTGAAGGACAATTTTAAGATGTTTCTCATGATCTTCCCTATTCTTTGAATAGACCAAAATATCATCGATGAATACCACCACAAACTGGTCTAGATATGGTTGAAACACTCGATTCATTAAGTCCATAAATGTTGCCGGGGCATTAGTGAGTCCAAAAGGCATGACTAGGAATTCAAAGTGTCCATATCTTGTCCTGAAAGCCGATTTGGACACATCTTCAGGTTTGACCTTTAACTGATGATACCCCGATCTAAGGTCTATCTTAGAAAATACACAAGACCCTTGTAATTGATCAATAAGTCATCAATTAGAGGAAGAGGGTATCTATTTTTGATAATGGCCTTATTCAATTCCCGGTAGTCAACACATAGTCTCATACTCCCATCCTTCTTCTTAACAAATAGTACTGGTGCTCCCAGGGAGATACACTTGGCCGGATGAAACCTTTGTCTAATAAGTCCTGCAATTGAGTTTTAAGTTCTTTCATTTCTGCAGGGGCCATACGATATGGTGCCTTTGAAATTGGGGCAGTACCGGGCATTACATCTATTGTAAATTCTACCTCCCAATCTGGGGGCAAGCCTGGTAATTCTTCCGGAAATACATCAGGGAACTCATTCACAACTGGAATAGTCTCAATTTTGACATCAGTCCTAGCGGTATCCAAAACTGAAGCCAAAAATCCTTGACATCCTTGTCTCATTAACTTGGTGGCTTTGATGGCTGATATGTGGGGTATATCATGACTGACTTTTACTCCTTCAAATAAACTCTGGAGCTCCTTCCATTCTAAAGATGATCCTCTTCCTGTTACAATCCACATGGGCACCACAAGCGGACAACCAGTCCATTCCTAGTATTGCATCGAATTCCATCTCGCCTAGCTTAATCAAATTAATAGATGTTTTCATTTCTCCAATTATCACTTCACAATTCACATATCTAGTGCTAGCTATCAAATTTACACCTATGGGTGTGGATATAACCAACTGAAATCCTAGGAGTTCCGATACTTGATTTAATTCATAAGCAAAAGCACTAGATATGAATGAATGAGTAGCTCCAGGATCAAACAATGCATGGGCAATATGTCCTGATATGGAGATCATACCTTTCACCACTGCATTTGAGGCCATTGCTTCTCGGTGGGTTAATGTAAAAGTTCTTCCTTGCACCCGTGGTTGCTGAACAGACGACTGAGTTGTAGCAGGACGTGGAGCATTACTGGGCCGCATAAAGTTACTGGCTTGTCCCCTGGGAGGATTCATCCTCATGGTTGGCCTCCCACTTCCTCTACTCTGCCCTTGGCTTCCGCGCCCTGTCGGACAATTTTCCTTAAATGTCCCACCCCTCCACAATTAAAGCAAGTCCTATCTTGGAGGCAATTCCCAAAATGGTTTACTCTGCACCTCTGACACCAAGGGGCCTCCGAGATTCTGGGGTGGAACACAGAGGTAGCTTGTGTTTTCGAGGGAGTGTCTCTGTTCCTCAACCATGTTCCTCTACCTCTGACCCCTCCTCCCCTTTGAAGAGTGGTATTAAACCCAACCCTTGCTACTGGTGGATCCTGATGCCGTCATCATTGATGGTCCTTGATATCGGGGGCGCTTAGAGTTGGGAATTTCCTTCACCCAGTCTTCCTGACCTTCCTGCATATCCATCTCTACCTCCAAAGCTCTTTCCACAGCTTGGAGATAATTCTTCAGTTGCAAAGGAATCAGTCGGCCTCGAATCTCTGTCCTTAGGCCCTTCACGAACCTCTTTGTCCTTTCTGCTTCACTCTTTACCAAGGCATTAGCATACCTAGATAATTGAGTGAACTTTGATCATATTGAGATACATTCATCAAGCCTTGACGTAATTCCAAGAATTCTGACGCCATCTTATCTCTGGCCGTCTCAGGGATGTATTTTTCGGTGAATTTGTTCACTAAGAATTCTCAAGTGATAAATTCTCTTGTATTTTTCATACTCTGCTTCACCGCCCTCCACCAATATTCTGCTTCCTTTTGAAACATAAAGGAAGAGAAAGATAACCTTTGCTCATCAGTGCAGTTCATAACATCTAGGATCTTCTCTATCTGGAGAAGCCATGCCTCAGCTTGTAAGGGGTCCACCTCCCCTTCAAATACAGGCGGTTTCATTTTCTGGAACTGCTCCAATGCTCGGTGTGAGTTGTTATTACTTGCTTTGGTCATTAACTGTGTGAGCCACTCTGGCATCACCCCTGGAGTTCCATCATTTCCTCCTATCTGGACTTCAGAGCCTTCATTATTGTCCATGGGGTGTGCGCTCCCCATCACACTGTAGTGTGACACATCGAGCGACAGGGACTCATTAGGTGGTAGCTGATTTAGGTCCATGCGTCCTTCCTATAAGATGAGGGCGTCTAATCAACATACTTCTCAATTGGAAACAATTTGGATAAAAATTTAATTTCATGCAACCATTTAATACCATATTCATCATCACTTTTGTAAACAAACAACTTGCTATATATATTTATATGTACATCCCAACATGGATACAAAGATATTATACTGATATGTCTACCCTTTGGATATCCGAACTAATACATATGAGATGTGCCAGGGCATATACAACAAACTCTAAGGATATCCATCATCTAACACACTAGGCTTATACATATATATACATCAAAAGTGTTTGCTCAAAGGTTCACCCTTCATAGGTTAGAGTATCCCTACTTGGATCTCCACTAGTGCTGCTACTATCTTCGCTATCATCTATGTCTTCCTCGGGGTCTTCTCCCAGTAATTCGTCTCCTGCGCACCACCAGTCGTCCAGATCATCATAGAGGTCCATGTCATCTTCTCACGTTTCATCCCAAAAGACACCTCCATATGTGAATCCTCTACGGGGCTCCTCCTTTATTGTACTAGTATGCTCAATCTCTGCTACCTCAAGTGAATCTCCAACCAAGCTCTCCGTATCAACAATGGTTGGTTCAGGCTCATTAGACGCCTGAGACTCAACCTCCACATAGTCTATGTGGTCTGGGGCTGTAAATATGTCCTCTGGATCAGTCTCGTCAGACTCATATCCCCAATCCATAGAATCTGCCATCCAACTCTCACTCGAGCTATCTGAGCTAGAGACTGGCCAATATACGTCAAAGTCCCCCATCTACATGTAAACAAAGAGTCGTATCAATCTCAATCCCATGAAAATAGTCTCAACATACGACTATAATCAAGAAGAAGCAGCATATACATATATATACACACTTGCACGTATACTTATCCTTAGTCTATCCGTAAGTCTCATGTTTTTAGAATAACTTAGGTTCAATAGATAATTCAAGGCATTCCCTCATCCCAGTGTCCCATACCACTAGAAGTTGTAACTGAGAGCCCGCACCCTCAGTCAACTCACCCGAATCAGGATGTGCGGGCACCCTGATTCTGATGCGAGGAAATACTTAATTACCGCTTGACTCATGGTTAATCCGTCACATAAGACTCACTACCTAACTATGATCATATGTCCGTACGTATAAACCTAACAATTTCATCGTCTTCTACTCCTTCTACTTATAAACCTATGCTCTGATACCAACTGTAACGGTCCCAGTTAAAATTTTCCGTTTGATTACAATCATCTCAGATAATCCAAGCGTGGGACCCATCAAGATACAATACTTCCCTTACTGACACCAGAATGTTCTATACTATACATCAAACTCTACTAAGATAGCATATAAGATCTAAAAGTGATTTACCATTGCCAACACTTATGGTCCGACAACCCATTAGAAAACGCAGTCTAAATATATTGCTATACCAAAATATATTACAAGGTTAGAGTCTAGCTCCAGGCACTATAATGTTTACAAGTTAATAGCAAACATCCAACTAAAAGTTATGCATATTTTTATACAGCCATATACATGACAAAAGAAGAATTTAATGAAATGACTCCGTTGGCGCCTATCCCGCACATTGCCTTTAAGCGGGTTCTTTGCCTTTGTCCAATCCTGAAGGTGGTAATAGAAATAGAGTGAGCTTGACAGCTCAGTGAGTAAAACAATATTTATGCATGCCTGTTAAGTAGGTCTACATGGACTAAATTATCAGGTTGGCATTTGTGTCTTATTACCATTTGTGTAAACTTTAGATATTAGCTGAAACCCAACTAGAACATAGTAACAGGGCTTATTAGTCGACTAGGTCATCCTATAGTCGACTAATACTACTTATAAGTCGACTAATATTAAAGCTATAGTTGACTTGGCCTGATCCAAAAGTATCTGCTTCTCTGTTGGCTGCCAGTGACTTATATAGTCGACTACCCTACCCGTATAGTCGACTACTCTATGTACTAGTCGACTTGCAGGTCCTCTATAGTCGACTAGGTGTAGGTCAAAAGGTATGTTGCTCTCTGTTGGCCACTTATAACCAATTATAGTCGACTACCCTTTCTGGTATAGTCGACTATACTAAGTATTAGTCGACTTACAGTCAACTGTAGTCGACTACCTTATGTCTAAAAGGAGTTGTTTACTCTCTGTTTGTTCTCTGTAACAGGGGATAGTCGACTACAGTATATATGTAGTCGACTAACACTGTTTTCCAGCAGTTTATCTACCCATATATCACATCTATAGTCGACTTACCCCGAGGGCTTAGTCGACTAACATACTGAAATTTGCCTATGCAAGTGATTATTCCAGATTCAATATTTAAGAATTTATATATGATTTCAACATGGAATTTCTATCTTAGCCACATCAACATACTTATTAAACACAATGCTGGGCTCCCCCTTCGGCCTCCTCCGGTTCAACCCGGTCCCTTCCTCCTATACGTCATTCAACGCAATAATTTCCTCCTTCCACCACCACCGGTTCAACTCGGTCCCTTCCTCCTATACATTACCGTATAGTCTCCCCTTCTAACACCTCCGGTTCAACCCGGTCCCTTCCTCCAAAATACAATAATCACGTTCATCATGCAATAGTAATATGCAAAGACACATAAAGTAATGACAACACACAAGAAACATGCCAATATCATGGAATTCACTAACATGTATGAGTAGCTACTAGTGAAATTATCAATATGTGAGTCTTTACAAGATAACCAACATATCTCGACATCACAAAATAGGTATGACCATAAATATATGCATGGTATCAAGTGTTATGTTTATCTATAGAACTCTTTCTCTAGAAGCATGTAGTAGACTACCATGTTAAACACACATGAGCTTAACTTCTACATGATTGCCATAAAAATCTATAATCTATACTCATGAATTTATCCTTCAATTTCAAGTCCATTTATTACTTAAAATTTCTTTTATTTCCAAGCTTTACTCTACCTATCATGTTACTAGGGTCCGGATGTTCTACTCACCCTTTGAAGCGGTTAGCTCTCTATCAAGCTTGATCTCCTGCTACAACGGAGTCTACAAGGTCATAACAATGCCAATATTAGTTCGTAGCTAAAAAAAATACAAGAGGGTAGAGTTCTTAAAGTCTTTGCTTACCGTTCAACCAATGACACTCCCCCTAGCTTCTTGTTCTAGATCACCCTTTGACTCGTTCTATCAGGTTTTTAGAGGAGTTAAAACATGAAATGGGGCCTTTTTCTTGTATATGGAATGAAGGGAAGTTTGTGGGGAAATGAGAGGGAGAAAAGTGTTTTTTGTGAAGGAGAAATAGGGCAGAAAAGGCTGTTGTTGCTGCTGTTTATGTTGCTGCTGCTGTTGTTTATGTTGCTGCTGCTGCTGCTGTTGCTTTGGCTGCTGCTGCTGCTTTGCTGCAGCAAAAAGGGACGGGAGAGAGGGAGGTTTGGGGAGTTTAGACGAAGAGAGAGAGAGAGAGAGAGAGAGAGAGAGAGAGAGAGAGAGAGAGAGAGAGTTTATCAAATGGGATTGTTCTCTTCATCCCCCTCCTATTTATAGCCCAAACCCTTCCATAAAAATATGACAAGTGTCCCTCTCTAACCCATCACTCTACTCCTATGCCTTACCCTATAAACAAGGCTCCATGCCTCCCCCTTCATGAAGTACTAGTACCCCCCAAGCATGGTGAGGGCATGGTGGCAAGGTCAACAACATGTGATTGTATTCATTTTTATACATACATATATATGTATATACATACTAATATATATTCATTCTTATACATACATATACATACACACTAATAAACATGGTAACAAGTAAAGTATCTAGTATGAAAACTTATTTCCCATCACTTCCTTAAAGTATCAATATGTTAGGAAAAAGGATGCTTAATTAAGACAAGTGTTACAGTCGGTGTTCAAATGGCTATCATCTACGTCAATCTCTTGCTCAGCCAAAAGGTGTCGCTTACGCACAAGGAAACTTTCTCTGATGCAGAGTACCCTGAAGTTACTACGAACGTGGTAGGTCCAAGCATTACACCAAGCAAAACTAGAGGAAGCAGCCAATAGTCAACTCTGACAAGTCTGACTCTGAACCGGAAGGAGTGTACCGGCATACCCGCACTCGAACTAGTGTAATAGCCCCAGTGGATTACAGTGCTCTAACCCGGGGCATTGAAATAAGTGAATCACACTCTGCCATCACGGAATCACAGGCCTCGAACTCTTTGGTTGAGAAAGAAGCCCTCGCATATATGGCAAGCACTCCTGAAGAAATGGTCAAGTGCTTTGAACAGCAATCCCAGGTCCAGAGAGAGCAACTTGATATGATTCGCACTTAATAAGAATCTATTGACAGTCTCAAGCAGATGCTTTCGCAATTGCTTAAGAACAAAAAGAAGAAGCCGAAGACCAAGACTCCTTCTAGGAAGTCCAAAGGCAAACAGAAGGAAGGGAAAAGCTAGTCTTCTGTACATACTGAGGAGGAGGAGCATTCCAACTCTGAGTTGTCTAAGTTTCCATCCGAAGAGGGAGGCAATTCAAAGAATGAGAGCACTTATTCCAAAAGGATGATTAAAGTGGAATAGCGTCATGAAGCCCTTGCCAGTTGGAAAGGCCTACAAGAAGCAGGAGTGGTCCAGCCATACCCGGCTAAGTGGGATCTTATCCCGTATGCTCCTAAGTTCAAAGCTCCGACCCTACAGGCCTTCGATGGCAAGGGGTCACCGAACAAGCACATATACAACTTCAAGTCTTAGACAAGGAATGTAGTATCAAATGATGCCATCCTGGCACGTTTGTTCATCGGCACCGTGAAGGAGATCGCTTTTGAATAGTTCATGAAGCTCCCAGAAGGCTCTATCAAGAACTGGGGTGATCTGGAGAAGCTTTTCCTTACACGCTTCTTCGAAGAGGACTCCGAGATTACCATGCCAACTCTCCTGGTGACGAGGCAATGGAGAGGAGAGTCAGTTAAAGCATTTGTGGAGAAATTTCAAAATATGGCACTCTGATGTCCTAGCGGTATGACCCAGGCCACCCTGGTGAAAACATGCCATTATAATTTGCAAACCTCACTCCTAGCTCAACTAGGAGTAGCTGAAAGTTGTACATGAAAGCAGTTGATTCAGCAAGGTAAACAGGCAGAAGAGATTGTCGCCAGGGTTAAGGCAGAAGAAACAAGCCCAGACTCAAAAAGTTGACAAGGCACGCACCAGAAGTATCTTTCCAAGCTAAAAAAAGGACACACTGGAAACAGAGATAAAGTCTCCCTCTAAGCCCTAACCGGCTAGAGGGGGTAGCTCTTTAACCCAGCCATACGCCAACAAGCAGTACTCCTTCAAGGACGAGCATGTAAATTCGTTGTTCAAGTTACTCAACAAGAGCAACAAACTGAAGCTTCCTGAAGCTAGACATCCTGAGGAGGTGGGCAAGACCGACAACCCCAATTATTGCTTGTACCACAGGATGCTGAGGCACCCTACCAAGAGCTATTACCTCTTTAAAGACATCCTTCAAGTTTTGATTAATGTGGAGGTGCTCAAGCTTCGCCCGGAGCAGAAGAAAGTGATAGCTAATATAACGTCATTCCTACAGTTTGGAGTACAGCCTCCAACATCGGCCGGAGTAGTCCCCGTCCCGAAATAGGAACTCAGGGTGGTTAATACAGATCCACATCACCAGTGAGAGAAAGGTCTACCTATTCTAACTCCTCAAGGAGAGATCATGTGGGTTCATCCGACCTCATGGAAGGCCAGCAGTGGTCTACTATTACCAACAGGAAGTCCAGAGGCAAAGTAAAAGCTTTGCCTTGCAATGTGGTTTGTGCTTCCTCCTGAAAAGTGAAAACCGATGTCGCCTCGGTGACCGATTCTAAGGAGGAGACAATCGTTCTTGTCATAGAACCGAATGCACTGCTCGTGGCCGGGACTCGTTTGGGTCAGTCATACTTGAAGAAGTACGATGAAATGGTGGCAAATCCGCTTAAATCTACCCCAGAGCCAACCAAGCAATCCACGAAGCAACCCGTAGAGAAGCAAAAGGAGCTTCGGTATGCCAAGACTCTCTCTCAAAGGACAAAGCAGAAGGATCTTCGAGACCTTACCATTTTGATGTTTTGTCTTAACTGGCCAACATCACGGCCAGTTATGTGCTCCTGAGACTATCAAAGTCAACAAGGAAAGCTGTGAGAGAAGCTTTAGTTGATGCCTGAGGTCTTCTGGCTCGGATTCCAGCTGAACCATAGGAGGAAGATGAAGAAAACTGCCTTTACGCTTCTCAACAATCCCCTACATAACCTTCACTCAAGACAACATGAAGGTGATTGCAAGTAAATGAAGTGAGCATTACCGTCTAGCTTTGGGCAACGGGTCGTGTCTGCGAGGAGGAATGCGAAGAAAGTTTTTTGATGTTATTGTTTAAAAAGCAAAGAATGGAGTCGGTATTTTTTATGTTGGAAAGAGAATGGAGAGTACAGAAGTGATTTAAAGAAAAATTGAAAACTTAGAGACGGTTTTGGAAAAGATGATCTTTCAAAAGGCTTGAAGAGTGGTTGGTTGATTGTTTTAATATATGAAAAAGATCTGGACTCACTATCTTACTACTAAATGATATATTCCTCTCTTGAAATTCTCAGTGCCTCAACTTGATCATAGGCAAAAACTTAAGGTTGAGTTTCGAAAGTCTTAAGTAAAGCAAATAAGATTGTTTGGAAAAGTTAACTCCTTTTCTTAAGAATTCATCTTGAACTGAATGTTAAATCATCAAGTCGTCTTTCAAGTATAAAATAAAAAAAGGTTCAAGTGATGTTTTAAAAATAGAAATTTTAGAAATCTGAACCCATTCTCATATGCCTTCAAGAACACTTTCAAAGAAGCAAGGCTTAGTTTACGGCATTCATATGATTCCATTGGGTTCTTTACATCAAAATCTTTCAAAACAAGAGAGGGATCAAAGAGAGATGATAGTGAGCCCAGAAAAACAATTTAGCTACTCATAATTAAGGTAAAGCACAACATATAAATGAAATGAAACATACCCATGACTTGGAGAAGAAGAGATGTATTGATCCTTTATTGATGTCTTCAACTTCAGATTACAATCACTCTTTCCTCTCTCTCACTTTATTTCTGGACTGAACTACGAATCAAAATTGAGATACAGATTCTCATAAGCTATCTAACAAAGAGCCTAAACCTTAAAATAAAGAGAAAAACTTAAACTAGTCTATGGTGCATCCTTCTCTGTCAAATGTAGTATTTATAGGGAAAAACCAAATGGGGGAGAGCATACGAAGATATGGGGAGCAAACGCGCCCCTAAAAACCCCCAACAAAGCCACAAAAATGCGGCTTTGGCCATGTTTTCGTGGCCTGGGTGTGGCCAGGTGGCCACACCCGGGGGGTGCTGCTTCTTGATTAAGCGATACACTTTTATCTCTTACTGGATTTTTCATTTTAGCTCCTGGATTTGACGAAACCTCCTTTGATCTTTGACTTTAACCAACTGATTTGTGAAGATCTAATTTTAACTGCTTGTTCAGCTAGTTTTATCTTCTCTGATTTGCCCTGATCTGCCTTGGTCTTTGATTCGAATTAATTCTGAATTAAAAATCAGAATTTTGATGGGCTTTTGGGCTCGTTTTTCTTCTGTCTCCTTTAGTAATAGGCCATCATTTAATAAAAAAGAATATAAGACTAAATACATGATTTATTAGACAATAATTATGGGAATATGACATTATATATGCAATATACGTGACCAATCACACCCCACGCTTATCTTTTTGCTCACCCTCGAGAAAAACATCAAAACTAATCCTAAGAAATTATTGGTCCACTTTCGCAGGTCACTCGATTGCACTGAGCATGTGCAATAAGTTGTTAAACCTTTAGGTACCCCTAGAGGATGAGTTTTATCTCGTGAGGGTTTCCAGTGGATTGCACTCACAAAATCCATAAAGAAAGAGAAAAATGTTAGTATTTTGAAAGTATTTTGAAAAGAAAAAAATATTTGAAGTATTATTGTAAGAGTTCAAGTAATCTATAAGTTATAGGAAAATCTTATTTTTCATTCCTAAACTTAGTCTCTATTCAAAACATGTCATCAATCATAGTAAGGAGTGAAATTTGTATTTCTCATCTAGTCTATTACTTTACCCTAAGTCATATGCAACTTCGTGACCGTGAATTTTGACTAAGAGTTCTTTAACCTTAACTCTTATTCCTTTTTTTTTTGTGGTATTATTCCTTAATTTCATTAAGCTTTCTAATTTGCCCATGTAACGAGCCTTTAGTTGGTGACACCCAAACCAGACAGTCTTAAGGCACCAGGTGAGAAATACCCCGTAGGACTTAAGCACTCAAGCAAACAAGGCCACGAAACTAAGAATTTTTATTTATAAAATGTACCCCTTTTAGGCGTGATTACTTATGCTTCATGAGTCACAAATATCTATCTTAATCAGAGAATTATATATATATATATATATATATGTATATATGTGTGTATATATATATATATATATATATGTATATATATAAGGCATAAGAATCTTTGTTTTTGAAGCCTAAGTGTGTAAGTGTATAAAGTGTGCTTATTTGATCAAGGTAAAGATCAAGACTAAATTACTTTTCCAAATTTTTCCTCCTAACCCTAGAAATCAAACAAGTCATCTTATTTTGACCAAGTATAAGAAATCCTAATAATGATTCTCCTATTCTTTAAATTGACTTAATTTCTTACAAAAAAAATACGTCAAAATACTATTTTTTTCAAAAAGTTTTTTTATAATTTTTAACCATTTTTTTGGAAACAATGTCAATCATGTTAGACCCTCCCCCACACCTATCTCATGCATTGTCCCTAATGTATGAAAAAAATGTATAGATGCATGAAATGGAATGTAAAAGAGGTAAAGTTACTGATACACTGGGTTGAAAAGACCCATAGCCGTTTCATTTACCGGCACCGATTCCAAGAAAGGTTTAAGGCATTGACCATTTACCTTAAAGTCATTTTTATTCTTGGTGTCACTGATCTCTACAGCACCATGTGGAAACACGGATTTTAACATGAATGGCCCAGTCCATCTGGATTTTATCTTTCCTGGGAAAAGATGAAGCCTAGAATTATAAAGTAAGACTTTTTATCTAGGAAAAATATTTTCCTTATGATATGTTTATCATAAAAAATCTTAACTCTATCTTTTGTGATCTTAGCATTTTCATAGGCCTCATTTCTCAACTTCTCTAATTCAGAAATTTATAATTTTTGAAGGTCACCGGCCTTATTCAAATCGAAATTTAGCTGCTTCATTGGCCATAAAGCTGATTAGTCTCTAAAATTACATATTTCATATCACATCTTCACATTTATTTAATATTAAAATCTCCACAAAATTTTCAAAATTTATATAATTCTTTTTCAGAACCAATCAAAGAAAAATCATTGTGAGAAAAAACTATGGAATTCGTGCAAGAGACCGAGCAAATAATATAAATTATGAATAAGTTCCCATGTCCATCAGATGTTCATATGACTCAAGAATCATGTCAATTTGGAAATCCAGCTTCAATTTCATCATACCAACCTGAACTTGACTAACATCAAATTCTTGATAGTTTGACAAGTTATCCAATTTCTGAAATTGAACTTGAAGATTAATGTGAACCTAAGCTTCAATTTAGCGATTTGAGTCCAATCCTTGAATCAATATCAACTCCTGTAGTGTTACTTGAACTAAGTAACGTTCTTGAGCCAGTTTTGATTCCCATAATTCTAAACTTGAATCGATCATTTCACCCATTCACATTCCTTCTGTGGACAAAAATTAAGATTCAATTTCATTATATCCATTTGAACTTGCCTAAAATCTTGAAAATCACCTTGACATTTTGGCACGTTATCCTTTTCCCAAAATTGAACTTGAGCCTGAAAGTGATCCTGAACCTCAAGTTGGTAATTCCATTTCACTTTTTGATTCAATAATGACTCCGGTATCTTAACCAGATTTTTTCTCTATTCTGGAGTCAACATTGAATCCTATACCAGTACAACGTGAAATGGAATCACCAATCTCTGATGATCACACTTTATTGCTGGGGAAAGTGTGTGAACATCAGTTCTTTAGTTTGGACCCCATTTTTGAGCCAATTTCGACTCCTTGTTTTGAACCTCGACATGATCTGAGTCAAATTCCCGCGTCAGTATTGATTTTTATTCATATTCCATTTGAGTCCAAATCAATCATCTTTCAAAATCACACTTCATTGTTGGACAAGGATGTTGAAGAAAATGACTCAGTAATTATTTTTGAAAATTGAAAATTATATGGGGATAAATTTTTAAATAAGACCATTCACTGAATCATTCTTTTATTGGGTCATATTAGAGAGGTCACTGGTGGGTTTCTGCAAGATCCATGATTTCTGAATTGGGTAGCAACGCTTGGCCCAATTAGACCACCACCGGAGCCAACACCATGAGGTAATTTCCTTCTCTTTCCATTTGTTTCATTTATATACACATTCACGATACATTGAGGACAATGCATGAGATAAGTGTGGGGGAGGGTTTACTAACGTAGTTAGTTTTACATTTTCTTTCTTTTACACTTCTTTTTAGGAACTTTTTCTAAAAAATTTCTTTTGTATAAAAAAAACTCTTTCTTTTCTTTTCTTTTTAAAAAGTTTTTGACATAAGGGAAATAGTTTGGATTTATTTTTAAGAAAATTAAGATTATCTTAGGAATTAGGAAGACCTAAAATTATGAATTTTTAAACCAAGTCAAATAATAGATCTTGTTTAAATTTTAGGTTAAGAAAGTAAGATTGGAAAGATAATTTGATCTTGAATTTTTTTGCCTTAGATATATGCACTCCACACTTACATAATTTTTTGGATTGAAATAAAGACTGAAAATGCCATAAAAAAATATGTAACAAAAATGATGATAATAAGAACCACTTATTGAAGTTTGGGTAATTATGCCTCAGGAAGCATGATTATTCACGCCTATAACGGTGAATAAAACATAATAATCCCCTTTAGTTTTGTGGCCTTGTTTACTCGAGTTCTTAAGTCCGAGAGATGTTTTCTCATCTGGTGCCCTAAAACTATCTGGTTTAGGAGTCATCGGCTAAAGGCTCACTACCCGGGTAAATAAGAAAGCGTAAGAAAACTAAGGGAAGAAAAAAACAAAATATATATATATATATATATATATATATATATATATATATATATATATATATATATATATATATATATATATATATATGGGGCATGAAAGTTAGAGTGGATATTGATCGAGCCAAACCTGCACAAAAAAATAACAGAAATTTAGGAACAACGCTAGGTCCTCAATTCTACCGTATAGCCTAGGGCTAACGGGTCGTGATCCACAGGGAGGGACAGCGATGGAAGCGTTATGTAAGTTTCTTCTTTTAATTTACAAAATTAGTTAATACTTATCTTCTCAGTTAATAAAAAGAAAATAAAAATGTTAAGATAAGAAGAAGATGGTAGAAGAAGAGATGATGGTATCGTTGTTGTTTTACTTATAAAAATAAAAGGAACCAAAAAGAGATAAAGAAAAGTGTGATGCAAAGATTAGAAATAAAAAATGCAAAGATTAGAAATAAAGAAAAAGAAGAATATTTACCTCTACTGTTGAACCATAAATGAAATTTACCTTCGCATCGAGTAAAGCAAAGTAGTAGAAAAGAAGAAAGGAAAGAAAGGCTTCAGCGAGATTGAGCACAATGAACCTCCATTGATTGTCACCTTCAATATAGGCTTCTTAAAGAAAAGATTACAATAGTGTCACTCTACAATAACTCTTCCTCTCTTTTGATCATGTAACTCTCTCTAGCCTAAAAATAAAATAAAATAAAGAAAATGAAAATTACATTGAAGAAGAAAAGAAAAACCTAAACTAAAGCTCTCTCTGAGATGGTGCTTCCCTCTGAAGTGGTGTTCCTCTTTTCTCCCTTGCCTTTGAGATTGCAGGTATTTATATCAGAGATTAGAGGAGTATAAAGATAGGGAAAGCTGGCTTTTCTGAAATTTGAATCCTCCACTTATCTCCATACTGGATTTATCTAGAATTCTGTTCTGCAGCTTGATGACGTGTTGAGTGCTGAATATTGCTTAACAGATGACAGAATTAGAACGAGTGATCAACAGAAGCATTGTAGCACTTTAAGTCTTCTTTCTGTAACATCTTGAATCATCAGATTTGAGATTCGGTAGCAAAAGATATGATTAAAATGCTAAACTGTATCCAGTCTGATTTGCTCTGATCTTCAGCTGAACATTTGCCCCAATCCTTGATTTGTTCTAACTAGATCTGGGATCATCCTTAGCTAACCAAATAGATCCAGTTAAATCTGATTTTAACTGGTATTTATTTAGTTTAATCCTCTTTCTCTTCATTATTATCTTCTGCAAAATAAATATTTAAGACAAGGAAATTGGCAGATTTATTACACGATAAATGTAGGAATGTAATGAAAAGAATGCAAAATATGTGTACTATCAAACACCTTGTACAACCTCTCTTCAACCGAAGACGCTCTTGTACAATCTTTCTCTTTGAGTGATTACAAATAATCCTATAAGCCTTGAATCTATATGTGATCGTGAATAAGGACTCTTATAGGTGGACTCTCAAAAATCTTCACTAAAGAATTAGAATTTGAGTGAAGAATTGAAAGTAGAAATAGTTCTCTAAAAAATAGATTTTTGAACAGAGTTTTTGGGCAGAAAACTTGTGTTTTAATTGGTGTATTTAGCCTAGGATAACATCCCTATTTATAGCTATAATCTATGGTCAGTTAGGGTAGTTATCAGGATAAATTTGAATATTGAAACGTTGGATAAAACACCAGAAATCAGAAACTGTCTAACAGTCAGAAACTGCCATTAGTCGACTAGGGTCTATGGGTTAGTCGACTAGAAGAACAACTTTTGCCTATATTAGTCGACTAATAAAGGGGCAAGTCGACTAGGGAATGGCTGATACAAAAGACATATTTTTGAAAACTAATTATAGTCGACCAGTAGAAGGTATAAGTCGACTAGGCCATATATTAGTCGACTACAAATATTGCTAAGTCGACTAATAGTGCATACAGATCAAAAAACAGAAAGTTGGTATGCATCTTAGGCAAAGGCTAAGTCGACTATAATAAGAAGTTAGTCGACTATAACTGTTATAAGTCAACTAATCAAATGTATAAGTCGACTACAAGGGCTTATGATGTGTGTGTGTGTTCAAGGCTTTAATATTCTAATAAATATTACAATACACATCCATAGCCATTATTCTTGGGAAGTCTTGAGCATGTAGAACTCTTGTATAAACTTGTGAGATTGAGCTCCAATGAAATGGCTTCACAAATATATCATCAGAATCAAGTTCCAATAGAGCCATACCCTGAACTTAGTCATGTGTGTGGGTGATGTTCGATACCCAGGGCGCAGCAGAAGGCGCAGTGGGCTCCTGTTAAGCTTGGATCTATAAATGAAAGCTCTTGAGGGAGATAACTATGCTCCAGGTGCTTCATGTAAGACGTGTTGCTCTCCAATACAGTGAAGAGGAGTGAGCTTGATTGAGCATATGAACGTCTCAGATGAGGAATAAGAAAGATCGGCTTACAGGGACAGCTTGCAGGGAGGCCCAGACTCTTTATCTGAGGGGGGATAAAACCTGCTCAATTCTCAGGGTGCAAAAAATCGCAATAAAGTCCCTGTAAGCTAAGTTGGGCTCTCAAATTGACAACAGAGTCCTACTTCGCGTAAGACATACCAGCAAACACTGTGAAAAGGTGTAATAAGCTGCAAGTTGTGCGTCACATAAGGTGTGTGCTAAAACATAGTGAAAAGAATCTCGACAGAGCATATGTCTTCCAGGTGTAAAGATGAACTTACAGGGAGACTCTTTGTTCGAGGGGGATTGTTTGGATTTAGGGTCGAACAAATAGTCCCACATCGGCTAGACATAGGGATGGTCTTGGGTTTATAAGGATTTGGGCTAGCTACCCAAAAGGCTAGTCTTTTGGGACGGTACCCTGAGTCCTTGCAAATGGTATCAGAGCAATGGCTAGCAAGACGACCACGACAACCAAGTTCGAGGTGGAGAAATTCGATGAGAAGTCTAACTTCCTATTGTGAAAGATGCGTGTAACATCATTGTTTATGAAGGAGGGAACACATAAGGCCATACTTGGTATTGAGAAGAAATCATCAAAGATGAAGGATGATGAGTGGAACAATGTTGACTTTCGGGCAAAGACGACGATCATACTATGCCTATCAGTTGAGGTCGTGATGAACGAGGAGACAACTGCTGGTCTTTGGTGTGGGCTGGAGAATCTTTACTTGATGAAGAGTTTGTCGAACAAGCTCTTCATGAAGAAGCAGTTATACAACCTTCGGATGAAGGAAGGTACGCCTATTTTATAACATCTCAATGCTTTTAATAAAATTTTAAGTGACTTGTTAGCTCTAAAAGTTAGGCTAGAAAAAGATAAAGCTCTTCTGTTACTCTTTTCTTTTCCATCAAGTTATGACCACTTGGCAACCACCATCATGTATGGTAAGGAGACCTTAGAGTTAGAAGTTATCAAGCAGATGCCTAAGAATAACGAGCTGATGAAGAAAACAGATATTACGGAGGAGGCCTCAGGATTGTTTGTCAAGGGCCAAAGGGGAAGGCCAAAGAATAGGGGACCCAGATAAGATACAGAGGCTTCTAGCAGTTTCTCTTGCTACTTTTGTAAGAAATTAAGGCATATCAAGAAAAATTGTATGAAATACAAGGAGATGCTAAAGAGGAAAGGTGGCAAAGATTCTAATGGGGCTAATACCAGGAGAAAGTCAGATCAAGTCGGGGTTGTTAGAAAAGCAGGTGAGGATTCATGTGATGTCTTTACGGCTGAGTCAGAAAAAGCTAAATACTCAGATACTTGGTTACTTTACTCGAGGTGCACATGCCACATATGCCCAAAAGAGAGTGGTTTAGTACTTACAAGCCTTATGATAGAGGCTCTGTTCTAATGGGAAATAATGTCGCGTGTAAAACTGTTGGCATCGGCAACATCCGTATGAGGATATTTGATGGACAGGTTCGAACCCTCACGAACGTTCGACATGTTTCGGATTTAAAAAAGAATCTTCTCTCGTTGGGAGCTTTGGAAGCTTGAGGGTACAAGTTTTCTTGTGCAGATGGAGGAATCAAAGTTATTAGAGGCTCCATGACGATTCTCAAAGAAGAATAAATAGCAAATTTGTACAAATTGACAGGAAGCATTATTATTGGTGATGCTTCAGCAGCAACGAGAAGGAGGATACTACAAGACTTTGACACATGCTTCTAGAACACATGAGCAAGTGAGGTCTTCAAGTCCTGTACAAAAGGAGTACTCTACCAGGTATCAAATATTGCAAACTTGATCTTTGTAAATTTTGCATTATAGGTAGGCAACATAGAGTAGCTTTCTCTACGTCTTAGCACAAGACAAAGGGCTTGCTAGATCTCATACACACGGATGTATGGGGCCTTCGCCAATAGCATCCATTGAAGGTGTTAGGTACTATGTTACTTTCATAGATGATTTTTCAAGAAAAGTTTGGGTATACTTATTGAAGCAGAAATCTGAAGTATTTCAAAAGTTCGAGGAGTGAAAAACTTTGGTGAAAAATCAGACGGGGCGGAAGGTGAAAGTCTTGAGGTCCGATAATGGAAGCGAGTATATCTCCAAAAAATTCAAAGACTACTTAGCAAGCAAGGGCATCAAACACCAGCTAAGTATTTCAGGGTGGCCAGAGCAAAACAGAGTAGCAGAGCGCATGAATAGGACACTTAGAGAGTGTGCCCGCAGTATTAGATTACAGGCTGACATGTCAGAAGGATCTTGGGCAGAGGCGGTGAATCATGCGAGTTATCTCGTAAACATGTCACTATCAACAGCTATTGATCTTCAGATCCCAGAAGTTATATGGTGAGGAGTATCTGTGGACTATTCAACCTTACAGATTTTTGGTTGCCCAACATATAGTTTGATTGATAGTCAGAAAAGGAACAAACTAGAGTTCAAGTCTAATAAGTGTATCTTCATCAGGTTCACCAAAAGAGTCAAGGGTTTCAGACTTTGGGATCCTAAGAAAAGGAGCGCCTTTACCAGCAAAGATGTGATCTTTGACGAAGAATGAATGTCACGAGAAAAGTCAAAGATGGAGGATAAAGAGCAAGGTGGAGCTTCAGAGAGTTTGGCAGACACTCAGAAAAAAAAATTGAGTTCTCAGAGAGCCGTAAAAGGCCTGAAGAGTCAGAAGAGGACTTCTCAGATCCAGATAGAGACAACCAGGAGGCTACTCAATAGCAACTTAAACCATTGAGGCGGTCAGTTAGAGTTACGGTGCCACCAACAAAGTATAGATGGGATGATGATCATGTCTCTTTCACATTAGTAACAGAAACAAGAGAACATGATAGTTACAGGAAAGCGATCGAGGCAGATGATCACAACAAGTGGATTACAGACATGGAGTAAGAGATGGAGTCTTTGGATAGAAACCAAACATGGATATTAGTCGATCTTCCAAAGAACTTCAAGACAATAGATTGCAGATGGGTCTTTCGCAAAAAAGAAAATGAGCAGTACAAGGAAAGGTTAGTTACCAAAAGATATGCTTAGAAGGAGGGCATTGACTATAATGAAATTTTTCTCCTGTAGTCAAGGATACATCTATTCAGATTTTATTGGCAATAGTTGTTCATTTTGATCTAGAATTGAAGCAGATGGATGTTAAAACATCATTTCTACATGGTGAGCTGGAAGAGAAGATATACATGAAACAACCTGGAGATTATATTCAGGAAGGTAAAGAAAACAAAGTGTTTCCTTTAAAGAAGTCCCTTTATGGACTTAAGCAGTCTCCTAAACTGTGGTACAAATGGTTCGACTCTTTCATGATCAAGACCAAATACAACCGATGTGGATATGATAGTTGTGTCTATTTCAAATAGAGCGATGATCTGACATATTTGCTATTATATATCGATGATATGTTCATTACTGTGAGAAGCAAGACACATGTTCAGAAGCTTAAAGCTCAGCTCAAAAAGAAATTTGACATGAAGAATTTTGGAGAAGTCAAGAAGATCTTAAGTATATAGATCACTTGAGACAGAGGCTCAGGCAGACTTTGACTATCCCAGAAGAATTATGTTCTCAAGGTGTTGGAGAGATTCAACATGGCAGAAGCAAGACCAGTCACCACTCCTTTGGCAGGTCACTTCGAATTATCCTCCAAGCAGTGTCCACAATCACTAAAAGAGGAGAAGGAGATGTCTCGAGTACCATATGCTAGTGTGGTGGGATCACTCATGTATGTTATAGTCTGCACTAGGCCTGACTTAGCCTATGCAGTTAGTATAGTAAATCGGTTCATGTCAAATTCAGGAAAGCAACATTGGGAAGCAGTGAAGTGGGTGCTACGATAACTTGGAGGAATTGCGAGACTAAGCTTGGTGTTTCAGAGATTGAAAGCAGGCCTAGGTTACTATAAGACTATGTTGACACAGATTATGCAGGAGATTAATTAGTCTCTAGATTTGCATATTTTATACCACATCATCGCATTTATTTGATACAAAATATTGTTAATGCTTGTTTTCTTGTGTGTTCCTAGGTCCATGGTGTGAAATGAAGAAGAAAACCCAATCCCATTTATTTGGTAATTTAAAGCCTAACACATATAACCATTGACCTTGGGGAGCTAGTCTTTCAAAATTGGATGCAGATATTAAGAACCAGACTGTACAACTGACAGGGGAATAGAGCTCAAATCACGCCAGGCGACGGCACCCTGGCAGAGCCAGAGAAGCCACAAAACACGGCTTTAGCCATGTTTCCGCTGTAGTACTGGCTTATCTGAGCCAGTACTTTGGGCTAGGTTTGGTCCCCCTTGTTCCTTTCCTCCTGCACCTATAAATACCCCCGGGATTTACAGAGAAGGGGATATCCAAAAATAGAAGAGTTATGCTAGTTTCTTTTCTAGTTTTCTTGTTTTTCTCTTTATTTCTTGTAATAGATTAGCGATTAGAGTGAAAGATAGAGAGTGTGTACAAGTTGTATTTGAAGGTGACAATCTTATACAAGTAATACTTCTCCTTCTTCTTTCCATCACTTGGTGTTTTTACTTGCTTTTACTTTCTTGCATTAGTGTAGAACTTCTTTTCTTTACACTTTCTTTCTTATTTTTCTTACTCATGTCTAATTAACTTTTTCATTTCATGGCTAACTAACTACTAACCCACTAATTTCTAACGACTTGATTGATAACCCAAATGAGTCAATAGTCTCAAACAAGCCTTGTGAAAACAAGAGTTATGACATCTTAAGACGAGGGTTCTAACTCTAACTCACTTACAAGTATTACCACTCTCATATTTTATGCTTAATCATTTTTGATGATTTATAGATTGTAAACACTACTTGTTTTCGTAAGTTAGAGATATCCCTATTCATCTTTATTGATACCAATACCGCACTCATTTCTTCCCTTATTCTTGCCTTCAATCGGATCTTGATAAGGGAATATTCAAGTTTTGCCGTGTAAAGCTAAGTGATGGGAAGAACTTTCATTCGATCTCCAACATGAATAGTTCTTATGCATAAAGCTTATGCTTGCCTATGATCCATTGTGAGGCTACATCTTCAAGAAATTAGAGATTAGTGGGAGCAATTAGTAGAAAGCTAGTCATGCGTTTTTACCCTTGCAAAAACCAAAAAAATCACTTTTTCAATTTCCAAAACAATCAAAGCAATTTTTGAAACAACACTTGTTTTCTTTTCAATTCTTTATTTGAGACGAAGAACATCTTTACCACAAACAAGAAAGCCACATTCAAGCTTTCATCGCTCTCTCTCCTTGTGGATATGACCCGCATAACCACTTTGCTAATACGGTAGAATCGCTAAAGCAGTAACATCGACCATCACTCTTTTACTTATTCTTGTGCATGCTTTTTGGCAATCAGAGATCTTGATCAGCGAAGTTCTACGATGGGCTATATGTTCACAGTAGCTGAGTGCATCATTAGTTGAAAGACAGAGTTGCAAGATACAATTGCTTTTTCAACGATAGAGGCGGAATTCATGGTTGCAATTGAGGCATTAAAGGAAGCTTTGTGGTTAAAAAGATTGGTTGAGACATTTAGTATCATGCAGGATTGATTTCGGGTTCATTGCGATAGCTAGAGTGCAATTCATCTTGCTAAGGATCACAAGTATAACAAGCGAATGAAGCACATTGATGTGAGGTATCACAAGATACGTCAGTGAGTTATAGATAATAAGGTGATCGATTTGGTAAAAATTATCATGAAGAAGAATCCAGCAGATACGATGACGAAGACTGTTCCAGTGGAGAAGTTCAGAGCATCTCTAAACTTCGTCAAGGTTCTTCAAAGGTAAAGTGGTGAACGGGCTCTTGGGAGGGAACCATGTGAAGTCACAAAAGGGGGAGAAAGGAAGGCGAATGAAGCAGAGACCAATTTCTATGAAGGGACTCAATGAACATGAGTTAAGGTGGAGATTGTTAGTGTTTGGAGTGCCTCATATTCATTGGAGAAGAATTTAGATTCTGGCAGTTTCTTAATACGGATCTGTCCTCATATTCATTAGAGAAGAATTCAGGTTTTGGCAGTTTCCTAATACAAATTTATCTCCTGTTTTGATTTGGATGCGGGTTTTCTATTCTCAAGTGCTAATTTGAGTTCGTGTTAGACTAAGATCATCCTAGGTGCCTATATAAACCCCTTGAGGGTAGCCATTCAAATGTGTGTCAAGAATTCAAAAAAAATTCAAGAATCCACTATTGAGAGTTGTAAGAGAGAGATCTTCTTATAACTCTTGTATTTTTTTCTGTTTTCAATAAAGTTTTCTCCCCTACTCTCCATGGACGTAAGCACATTGCTGAACCACATTATATCTTGTGTTTTTTGATTGTGTGGTAATTGCTTACTAGTGGTAGATCATCTACGCTTCCACTTTCGTTGTCGAGTCTTCAACTCAGTGTTTCTCTATTGTTTGATTGGTGATAGATCATCAACAGAAGTCTAACCGATGGTAACATACCAAAGTGGACATGATCATCAATCAATTCAAACTTCACCTCAACAACCACCACCACAACAACTTTCACTCCAACTACCACCACCACAACAATCATGACTACGTCAATGACCACCACAACAACCAATACATTCTCGATGGAATTTTCAATATGGAGACCATTTCGATGAGAAAGAATTGAATAAGCCCCGTTATCAAGAAGACTACTTCGAAGATGAAGCTTATGATGGAGAGATGGCTTACAAGGAGGCTTTAGGGATGGTCAATCCTAATCCTAATAGAAGAGGAGGATTTTCTTTTCCTAATCATGATAGGAGAAGAGATTACTCAAGTCCTAATGAATATAGGATGAAGATCACGATTTCTTCCTTTAGTAGGAACCTTGATATCGAATCTTTCTTGAACTGGGTCTATGAAGTGTAGAAGTTCTTCGACATGACTTATGTCCCCAAAGAGAAGCATGTCAAGTTCGTGGCATACAAGCTCAAGGGAGGAGGAGTTGCATGGTAGGATCAATTACAAATATCAAGGAGACATCAAGGCAAACACTCATGAGGATATTGAGATGCATGAAGCAACACTTTCAAAGTAGATTTCATGCACCCGACTATCAACAAACTTTATATAATCAATTTGAGCATTGTCAACAAGGTGCAAGGATTGTCACTGCATATGTGGAGGAATTCTATTGCCTAGCATCTGCTGCGATTTGGTTATGACCAAAGAACAACAAGCGGCTAAGTGTAGACTGTCTAAAAATCACTGAGGACAATCATCAGAAAGCATAGTCTATACTCCAGACGCAAGGCTAATTATAGCCACTCGCGTAGTACCAAGACGCAAGGGTCAAAGTCTGCGTCTCAACATCACTGCAATGGTCAAGACGTAGAACTCGAAAGTCGCGCCTTAGCATCACTGCAGCACTAAGACGTAAGGGTCGAAGCCCGCATCTCTGCTTCACTGCAATGGCCAAGACGCAGAGCCTGAAGCCCGCGTCTCAGCCATCTATACAATACCAAGGTGCAGAGATTGAAGCCCGCGTTTAGCAGAATCTGAAGCCCGCGTCTAGCAGAATTCGAAGCCCGCGTCTAGCAAGGTTCGAAGTCGACATCCAACAACAGTATAATAGAATGCCAAAACGCGAGGCTCGAAACCCGTGTTTTAACTGCAGAGAAACCCTGCGTCTCGGTTATAACTGCCCTCATTACTGGGTTAATTACTGCCCACGTAATGAGGAGAGTTAACCCCCATTATGGAGGATTTATAGGAGACAGTTTTACCCCTGAAATCTCTATAAATAGCTTAGTTTGCTATTGAAGGGGGATCGAATTGGAGAAGTTTGATCAGAATCTTCAGCTGAGGAATACTAAAGAGTTCAACTCTTCTGTCAACTTGCTGAGTTCAATTTATTGTCCAAGTCTCTTTGAGATTCTATTTGGACAGGAGTTGTGCTACTCTGTCCATAATCCGAAGAGAAGATTCCCAGAAGACACTGACATTTACCCGGTCAATAGAAAACAAGATTCACTTTCCACTGCTAAATCAAGAACCCAGCATTAAATAAAGAGGAGATTTGAGCTTGAACATCTTCTCTCTCTTGTAATCAGAATTTTTGAGCTTGTTGTAATCTTTCATTGATTCAAGAAAATTTTACGATTCACATTCTCGACCAAATTTTTTCCGATCAAACAAGAGATGGTAACTCTGCTGGGGACTACTTTCTCTACTGATGAGCAAGTAGTGGCGCAAGGTGACGTCACCTTCATGAAAAGAACAGTCGAATCACTTGTCGTGGAATTCGACCAGGCAAAGTATAAAGAGTTCCTCTCTTCTGGCTCCAAGAGCCCTAGGGTAGCGCGGCAGTACAGCAGAATCTCTTCAGAGGTTCGCTCTCAAGTCTCTTCGGAAACCTCTACGAAGATGGCATGCACAAGCAACACCATTTTTGGCCGCATCGCATGCGTAGCATGAGCTGACGTCTCCCAGGAGACCCGCAAGGCTAGTGTCGCTGATGGTCAATCCGATCACATCCTTCCTCTTCCTCAACTCCAGGTTATCAGGGGTTCCTAACAACCCGTGAAGCGTAACCAGAATGCCGAACATCGATAAAGGCGACGCGCACGTCGATAACAGATGCAAGAAGCTGGAACGACTATCTATCAAATAGGTACAAAACACAAGGCTTATGCCTGCGTCCCTTCTGAGCTGCGTTGGACGCGCGAACTCTGCGTTTGGAGACCAAAACGCGAAGCTCAAGGAGCTTGCGTTTCTGAGGCTTCGCCTCTCAAATGCCACGTTTAATAATGAGAGATCCGTGTCTCTTCTCAGAGGCATGAGACCCGTGTCTCTTCGATAGAACGCGGGACTCAAAGAGTCCGCGTTTACCAAATGTCGCTGGCCTAATGCGACAATCAGCAACGCGAAGTTCGCGTCTCTTCTCTGTAGAGTCATGAGACCCGCATTTCAAAGCCAAATGCGAGAGCCGCGTCTATTCTATAGAACGTGAGCTCAGCGTCTCTGAACCCTGTGTCTCAAGTTTGTGACGCAAGATTAGCTTTCAGAGGTCAGGAAGCCCTCAAAAACTCGAGGCTGGTCTCTTCGATCCCCCTAGGACAGATCTAAGGGATTATCTAACAAAGAAGAGGAGTGCTCATCAAATCACTCCATCATACTGCTGTGAACGACTCATCATAGCAATGCTTTCTGAATGCCACTGTAACTCACATACAAGCAAGCAGTCAGCATTCAGACGACTAACGTCAGCCTCCCGATTAGCCAAAAGGCGTCGTTTCCACACAAGGAGAACTTTCTCTAATATGGAGTATCCGAAGTCACTGCGAACATGGTGGGTCCAAGCACTATTCCAAGCAGAAGTAAGGGAAAACAATCGGTAGCCATCTCTGATGAGTCTGACGCTAAACCGGAAGGAGTGTACCAGCATACCCGCACTTAAACTGGCGTGGTAGCCCCAGTTGACTACAGTGCCCTAGCCCGGGGCATTGAAGTAAGTGACACTCCGCCGTTATGGAATCGCATGCCTCGAACTCTTCTGTAGAGAGGGAAGCCGTCGTGTATATGGCAAGTACTCCTGAAGAAATGGCCAGGTGATTTGAACAGCAAGCCCAGGCCCAGAGGGAACAACTCGATTGATTCGCGCCCAAATGGAATCTATCGACACCCTCAAGCAGATGATTTCGCAATTGCTTGAGGGCAGAAAGAAGCTGAAAGCCAAAACTCCTTCTAAGAAGTCAAAGGGCAAACGGAAGGAAGGGGAGAGCTCGTATTCTGTGCATACCGAGAAGGAGGAACAGTCCAACTCCGAGTCATCCAAACCATCGTCCGAAGAGGGAGGTAATTCAGAGAATGGGAGCACTCATTCCAAAAGGATGAATAACTGGAACAGCATCTTGAAGTCCTCACCAATCGAAAAGAACTTCAAGAAGCAGGAGTGGTCTGGTCATACCCGGTTGAGTGGGATCTTGTCCCGTACCCTCCTAAGTTTAAAGCTCCAACCCTACAGGCCTTTGACGGCAAGGAGTCACCGAACTAACACATATGCTACTTCAAGTCTCAGACAGGGAATGTAGTAGCAAATGATGCCATCTTGGCATGTTTGTTCATCGGAACTCTAAAAGGACTCGCTTTCGAATGGTTCATGTAGCTCATAGAAGGCTCCATCAAGAACTGGGGAGACCTAGAGAAGCTTTTCCTTACACGCTTCTTCAAAGACAATTTAGAGATCACCATGCCAGCTCTCCTAGCAACGAAGCAACAAAAAAGAGAGTCAGTTAAAGCAGTTATGTAGAGGTTTCAAAATATGGCGCTCCGATGCCCTGGCGGCATGACCCAGGCCACCCTGGTGGAAACATGCCGTTATAATTTGGAAGCAGTTGGTCCAGAAAGGTGAACATACATAGGAGACCGTCACTAGGGTTAGGGCAGAAGAAAACAAGCCCAGGCCCAAAAATTCGACAAGGCGCGTGCCGAAAGCACCTTTCCAATCGAAAAGGAAGGACACATTGACGACAGGGACGAAGTCTCCTGTTGAACCTCAGCTGACCAGAAGGGGTAGTTCTTCAAGTCAGCCGCGCGCCAACAAATAATACTCTTTAAGGATGAGCATGTTGATTCATTGTTCAAGTTTCTCAACAAGAGCAACAGACTAAAGCTTCCCAAAGCCAGACATCCCAAGCAGGTCGGCAAGACTGACAATCCCAACTACTGCTTGTACCACAGGATGCTGGGACATCCTACCAAGAGCTGCTACATCTTCAAAGACATCCTCCAAGCTTTGATTGATGCAGAGGTGCTCAAACTCCGCCTAAAGCAAAAGAAAGTGACGCAAACATGACGTCATTTCTTTAGTTCGGGGATCAATCTCTAACACCGGCAGGAGTAGTTCCATCCCAAAAAAGGAACTAAGAATGATCAATATAGATCCGTACCACCAGCAGGAGAAAGGTCTCGTGCCTATCCCTACTCCTCAGGGAGGGATCATGTGGGTTCATCCTAACCTTGTCGAAGGCCAATAGTGGACTACTGTTACCAACAGGAAGTCCAAAAGCAAAGAAAAAGCTTCACCTTGCAATGTGGTGTGTGCCTCTTCTCGAGAAGAAGAAACCGATGTCCCTTCATCAACTGATTCAGAGGAGAAGACAATCGTCCTTGCGGCCGAGCTGAATACATTGCTCATGGTCGAAACCCGTTCGGGTCAGTCATATCTGAAGAAATATGATGATATGGTGGCAAATCCGCCTAACCCACCTTAGAGCCAACCAGACAATCCCCGAAGCGACCCATGGAGAAGCAAAAGGAGATTCGGTATGCAAGCCCCTCCCAAGGACAAAGCAGAAGGGACTCCAGCACCTTACCGCTTTAATATTTTGGTGCAACTGGCTAACATTCCGGCCAGAATCACCCTTTACAAGATCCTGAGACTATCTAAGTCAACAAGAGAAGCTCTAGCTGATGTTGAGGTCTTCATGGCTCAGATTCTGGCTAAACCACAAGAGGAAGATCAAGAAGATCGCCTCCATGCCTCTAAACATTGCCCCTGCATAACCTTCACACCAGGCGACATGCAGGTTAAGGGGAAACATGATAGACCCATGTACTTCAAAGGGTATATTAGATCATCTGAAGTGAGCCGCATACAGGTAGATCCAGAATTTGCGTTGAGCATTATGTCCCGCCGGGTCATGCAACACTTGGGGATCCCCACTCACCGATTGAGCGCCACCAAACTACCATTTACGGTTTCAATGCCAATGGTACGCACCCAATGGGAAAGATTAAACTCAAATGTCAGATTGGGGACCTAAGATTTGAAGTGACGTGCAATATGATTGATGCCGACACTTCATACAATTTGCTGCTGGAACGACCGTGGATTCATCATAACTCTGTCGTCCCCTCTACTATCCAACAAGTCCTGAAGTATATTGACAGGGATGGAAAAGCCCGAATGTTGATCGCCGAAAGGCATCCGTTTAAGGGGGTAAAGAACTACTTCATGGACTCCCTCCTATACCAAGATTCTCTAAAAATGAACGAGAATCCCCAGTCAGAGGAACCAGACTCTGATAATGAAGCTGATATTGAACCAGAGGCAGAGGAAGAATGTCTTTTGGAGCTGAATCCACTTCTAACGAGCATTAATAAGCTCGATGTCAATAACACCGCCAATGATGTAGGCGAGTGGTATATTAATGAAGAATTAGATTTGGCTTACCTTTATATGTTTGCTTCTGATTCTATGCCATCAGATACTAGTACCGATGTAGGTGATGACCCCTGGTGACAATAGATGCACTGACATCATTACATGTACCGGTGAAGTCATCTCACACGGTATATCAAGGCGGCCATGAAGGGCAAGGATTTTTATTCAGGGTCCCAGCAAGACGCAAAGGGCAAAAACTGATCCTCTTCGAAAGAATCGAGTCTGAGCCAATAACTCGCGAAGACTCAGAAAGGGAGAATGAGCCTCCTCAATTCTCTTATTATGAGACAAATATACTCAGAATGATGGAGAACATGGGGTAAGACCTGACAAGTGGTCCTGGCTTGAACTTTGGCAAAGGACGAAAATACTGCTTCGATCCTTCGATCCAAAAGGAAAAGCCCTGATTATTATCATCAATTCGCAGGGGGTTGGGCTATGTGTCAACTCCAATCTCGTCAGTCTCTGAGTCTGAAGAGTCATTATACCATGATCACTCATCATACACGTCATCATGGGAGTCAGATGTCAGTGTCGGCAGCATCTTCAAAGAACTTCTGTAAACATGGTTTAAACAAGCCAATCAGAAGATGGAGATGAAGAAATGATCCAGTCGGATACAGATCCTTGGATCAAACACCTAAACACTCTCTGGGATATTCGCTTGAACAACGCGAACCACCCACGGAGGATAAGGTTACCCAGATCAATCTAGGAGATGAGGCTAATCCTAAGCCCATGTTGATAAGCGAAAGCTTATCACCCTCTGAGAAGGAAGATCTAATATCTCTTGTGCGAGAGTATATAGATGTTTTCACTTGGAACTACGAGGATATGCCTGGGCTTGATCCTCAAGTGGCTATGCATCGCCTCAACATTAATCTGGATGCGAAACCCGTCAAGCAACAGTAGCGATGGTTTCATCTAGAGATAATGAAAGCAATCCAGTCAGAAGTCAAGAAGCTTATAGACTCTGGTTTCATCAGGGAAGAATAACACCCTAATTGGGTAGCCAATATCATCTCTGTTACCAAGAAGAATAAGAAGATCCGAGTTTGCATTGACTTCTGCGATCTAAATGAAGCGTGTCCTAAAGATGAGTTTTCCCTCCAAATTATAGATGTCATGATCGACAACACATGTGGGTTCGAACAGATGCCTTTCATGGATGGATTTTCAGGATACAATCAAATCAAGATGTACCCTGATGATAAGAAGCATACATCTTTCAGGACGCCATTCGGGGTATATTGTTATACTGTCATGCCTTCGGATTAAAGAACGCGGGGGCAATATACCAAAGAGCTATGAATGTAATTTTCCACGAGCATATACGTAAAATAGTAGAATGCTATGTTAACGATATTATAGTGAAAAGTCGTGCCAAATGCAATCACATAGCAGATCTGAAGACAGTATTCGACATCATACGGGCACATCAATTGAAAATGAATCCCACTAAATCCTTCCTGGCGGTGGCCAGTGGTAAATTCCTAGGGTTGTTGTTACATCCAAAGAATCCACCTCGACTCAGAGAAAGTTTGCGCTGTCCACGAGATGCAACCTCCAAAAAGTCTTAGAGAGCTTAGAGGATTGCAAGGGTGATTAGTATATATCCAGAGGTTTATCTGAAATCTCTCAGGATGATGCCAACTCTTCACCAAATTGATGAAGAAGGGTGTTTCATTCATTTGGGATGATGCTTGCCAACGAGCGTTCGAGGAATCAAGCGGTACCTCATGCATCCACCTGATTTTACAGCTTCAGTATCAGGAAAACCTTTCCTGATATACGTATGAGCGATGGATCATTCTCTAGGAGCTTTACTAGCCCAGAATAATGATCAAGGACATGAGCAGACAATCTACTATCTGAGTAGAACTATGATCAGAGTCGAACATTGGTACAAACCGATCGAAAAAGAATGCCTGGCGTTGGTATTTGCCGTCCAGAAGACGCGACACTACTTGGTGGGCCAAACCATACATGTCATATCAAAAGTCAATCCTTTAAGATTGCTTATGACAAAGCCATCATCACTAAATGGTCGATAAGCAAAATAGGCCATGTTGCTCTCCCAATATGAGATGCAATTCCTGTCACAAAAAGCTGTGAAAGGACAGGCGGTGACAGATTTCCTGGCTGACTATCCAGACCCAAGGGCAACTAAACTTTATGAACATTTTTCAGATGAGGTCGCTGAAGTTTGCTTGACCCAGACATCTTTCGAAGGACAGGTGTGGCAACTCTTCTTCGACGGCGCATCGAGAACGGGCCAGCGAGGAAATATCGTAGCAGGAGTGGAGGTAGTACTTGTCTCCCCATAGAACTACGTAAGCCTTATGCATTCTCATTAACTGGGCCGTGTTCCAACAATGTAGCAGAATACAACGCTCTCTTGATCGGGATGCATATCGCCGATGAGATTGGCGTTAAAATCTTGAAGCATATGGTGACTCAAAGCTCATCGTTAACCAGGTTCGCGGGGAGTACGAGGTCAGACATGAAGACTTGGTACCTTATCATAACGCAACTATCCACATGGCAGAGAGGTTTAAAAACTTCTACATCGAACATGTACCTCGCCAGCAAATGCTCATGCAGATGCACTGGCATCTCTCGCAGCCTCCTTGGCTCTTTCAGCTGGAACGACAGAGAAAATTCTAGTCTACAACCATGACTTATATTGTCTGAGATTTGCCCTTGAAGATAACCAAAAGCCAACAAGAGATCTTCAAGTCAAAGAAGTTTTAGAAACTTCAATAGGTCTAAAGCTCAAGGATTGGCACTTCCCGTACATCGACATGGATTGTACGGCATCCTGCCTGATGACCCTAAAGAGACGGTTGCCATTAGAAGGAAAGCCTCTAAATTCTGCTACAATGTTATCACATGAACACAATATCGTCGATCACATGACGGAATCCTCCTCCGCTGCCTATCAAATAAAGAGGCACTGGAAATACTCAAAGAGGTTCATGACAGCATGTGTGGAGCTCAACAATCTGGTCTAAAATTTAGAAATCGACTCCGAAGATTCGAATATTATTGGGCAAAGATGATCCTTGACGCTATCGCTTATGCCAGGCGATGCCACGCTTGTCAGATCCATGGTGACTTCATTCACTAGGCACCGGGATATCTTCACCCTACAACTTCTTCCTGGCCATTTGAAATGTGGGGAATGGATGTGGTTGGTCCTATCAGCCCACCTTCATCCAAAGGACATCGATTTATCCTAGCCATAACTTATTACTTCTCCAAATAGGCTGAAGTTATTCCCTTGAGGGAAGTAAAGACATCTGACGTGGTTAATTTCATTAAACATCATGTGGTCGCTTTATCGCGACGGGTTATCCACGACAATGGGCCTCAGTCGTCAGCCAAGCCTTTCAAAGATTCTGTGACAAGTTCAGGATCCAGAGTGTGTCTTCAACAACATACTACCAGCCGCTAACGACCTTGCAGAAGCTTTCAACAAAACCATTAAGAAACTTCTCAAGAAATTCGTCTCAAAGAGTCAACATGACTGGGATGATAAGTTAGGTGAATGCTTATGGGCTTATCGCACGACATTGAGAACCCCGACGAAGGCTATACTATTCTCTTTGGTACACGGGTGTGAAGTCATACTTCCACTAGAGATCCAAATCCCATCTCTACGCGTCGCCTTGACAGCGGGGATGACAAATGAGGAGAAGCATCGACTGCGACTCTAGGAGCTGGAGACTTTAGACGATAAATGCCTGCAAACTCAATAGCAAATCGAGCTCTATCAATTTTGAATTACCTGAGCCTTCAAGAAGAAAGTCAAGGAGCGGACTTTCAAGAAAAGTGACCTTGTCTTAACTATCAGAAGATCCATGGTGATGACACATAAGACCAAGGGGAAATTTCAGCCCAAATGGGAAGGACCATTTGTAGTAGAGTCAGTCTACTCAAATGGAGCATACCGCCATATAACCCCAGATGGCGATACGCTCATGATGCCGATCAATGGCAGATACTTGAAGAAATACTATCCTTGATAGGACTCTACCTATGATCAGGTTAACATTACACCTCTGATTAAAGACTCCTAATCCAAGATGTTTGAAAGAGCGCCAAAGAAAAGCTTCTTTCTTCTTTCAACAGATCACATCACGGTCGATCAGTGTCGAGCCGATCGAATGCCGGTTACATCATGATGCATGATGTAAACATCAAAGAAGAAACAAAGGGTGAAACTTCAGTTTAGCCTTGTTACTCTTCTCTAGTTCACCTATGATTAGGTTAACATTACACCTCTGATCAAAACTTTCAGATCTAAGATGTTCGGAAGGGCGCCAAAGAAAAGCTTCTTTCTTCCTTCAACGGATCACATCATGCTCAATCAGTGTCCGATCGAACGATGGAAACATCATGATGCATGATGTCAATATTGAAGAAGGAACAAAGTGTAAAACTTTGATTTTAGCCTTGTTACTCTTCTCTAGTTTATCTATGAACATCTGACGCCTCTGACAACTAAGGATAGAGAAAAATGTTGGCTTTTAAGTCCAAGATAAGTCCTCGACAACTCATCATGCTGAGGGAAATAGCATGGCTAGCCCAACTCAAGCGGTAGTTTGTAAAGGCATACCGAATCTATTGATAGCTGAGGGTTTGCTAAAAATCCTAAGAGACTTGATCCCGTCTTCTCCTCCAAAATCTCTTACCAATTCTCACCCACATAATGGTAAGAGCAAAAAAAATACCTATGTCCATTTCTCTGATGAAATAAGCAAAGACTTGTCATGTTAACAATAAACCTCTGGCAAGCCATTTCTGTTTTGATTCCCAGTGGTGTCAGTCAAGTTAACATTAAACCTCTAATGATAAGGCCCGCTCATAATCAATGTTTGTCACGTTAAATATTATACCTCTGACAATTCGTTCTGTTTTCCACCAAAAAAATCCCCTATCAATTCCCTCCCATAGAGTGATAGGTCCACAAGATCAATCACTGCTATGTTAACACTACACCTCTAACAGTGAAAAGTTTTAATACTCCTCAGCGATTATGAACTTCTACTTGATGGCTCCCTTACATGGAGTCACAAGTCTCCAATTCTTGTCAAGTTAATACTACACCTCTGACATTCCAAACTTCACTTGTCAATTCTCGTTCACAGAATGACAATTCCTCAAAATTGCTCATATCGCAAACCAATTCTTGTCAAGTTAACACTACACCTTTGACATTCCAAACTTCACTTGTCAATTCTCATCCACAGAATGACAAGTCCTCAAAATTGCTCATATCGTAAACCAATTCTTATCAAGTTAACACTACACTTCTTACATTCCAAACTTCACCTGTCAATTCTCGTCAATAGAATGACAGGTCCTCAAAATTGTTCATATCGCAAATCAAATCTTGTCATGTTAACATCACACTTCTGACAAATTACTGTTAAGTTTAACACTATACCTCTAACAGTGATTAAGTTGCTGCCAAGTTCAACATTAAACCTCTGACAATCACTTTTCTCAGGCTTCCATATCGAAACTGAGATGAGCGATGCTAAGTTTAACATCACTCCTCTAGCATCTAGTGAAAAGTCACCTAGAGGGGGGTGAATAGGTGATTATGGTAATCTAGTCAACTCAATGCGGAATTTAAAACTAAATGCAATACACTCAAGTGCAATCAACAAATGATGCACACACAATCAAGCCAAGCAATTATGAATGCACAATATGAATATTTGCAAGGCAAAAAATAAAGAGAGAGATAGAGAAAGTCAATGGATCAAGCGCAAACAACAAGATATGTTTCGAGGTTCGAGCACCCAGCTCTACATCCCTGCCTTCGACACACGAAGGATTTCTAATCCACTAGCTAGTCCACAAAGAACTCTCACAAGGAGTACCCAACTCCTCTCTTTACAATCACAACCTCCTTCTTGAGGCAAGCTCCAATCCAACAAAACAATCACCTCACAACTTGACAGATTAGCACAAAGCAAACACAAGGATCACCTCACAACTTGAGGGATACAACCCAAGGCACAAAGCCAAACAAAGATTGGGTTTTTAACTTGGTGGTCTAAATAACAACCACAAACAATTTCTTTCTCCCACACAAAGATCCTATAGAATAAGAAAGTAGATGTTGCTCAAGTGTGGAGAAAACCAATGGAATGGAAATCAAAATCACAAAGAAAAATCCTTGGAAAAAACTGAAACAAAGATATAGAAGATGAATCAAACTCTTTTTCCCAAAAACCCTTTTCTTTGAATTTCCAAACCCTAGCAAAAACACCAAATAGATTGTTCAATTTGAATCCAAAAACTTCTTTTGATTGCTGTGAAAACACCAGAGAGTAGGGAAAAATTCGCACAAAAAATCTAAGAGAAAAACTCTTTCCAATGGGGTATTTATAGACCCCAGAAAGAAATAGCCATTGGCAGTAGAAAATGCCAGAAATACACAGCCGGTCGACCGTCCAACGGTCAATTTTGCCCGTTGGCAGCTGCCGGTCGACCGCCCCGGTCGACCCAAACAAACAGAGAGCTCTGCTCTCAGACCCGGTCGACCCGGACGGTCGACCGTCCAAAGTCTGCCAAACGTGCACAGATCTGTGCACGTCGGTCGACCGACTGACTTCAAGCCAAGTCGACTTGTCAGAAGACTAGTCGACTGGTTGAAGCCTGGAATAGAAAACTGGGTTAAAAACATGTTTAAAAATTCTTTTATCTTTTCTAAAAAATCACCAAAAATAGTTTTATCATTTTGCATTGATATATAAACATGTGGTAAAAAGTTTAGCTCAAATATCAATCAATATGAACTATTTTTGTGTCTTATCATTTTTACCAAAAACCAAAAACTGTATTTTCTAAAACTTAGATTTTGAATAGAAAATACGTTTTGTCCAAAACTCTTCCAAATACAAAAACATGATATTTAAACACTTTGAAGCATGATGTATATGGATATAATCCTATATACATGAAACATGTATATATCATAATTTTTGTCCTTAATTCCAAAATATGTTTTGTCAAAAATACCAAAACATAAAACACATGAATAAGTAAGTCAAAACTAAGTTTGTCTAAGTAGTTGAAGCAGTATGTATATAGAACAAATCATATATACATTAAACCATGTAAACTTATTTTGATCTATCTATTCATGAAAACCAAGATCGGTTAAACCTAAAACCGAAAAACTGAAAACCAATATTCAAAACATGAAACGTGTGTGTTGTGAATTTGAGCATTATCATACTATTCTAATCTTTACAATTTGGATCTAAACACAAAACTAAACTATGGTACCGAAGTCTTCTTGTAGAGCGCAATCTCCAAGCCGACTCGAACCAAAACTCTTTGATCCACCGAGCAAGTGCTATATATGATCTTTGACGCTCGGGCTCTTGAATCAACATGTGAAAGCTTCCAAATCATCTTGTTGAAGCTAATCACCAACTAATAACTTGATTAATGATCTGAAACTAAAATCACAAGATTATTAATACACATAACTACATGAGTTAATCATCATCAAAACTAGAGTGGAAGGCCTTTGGGCCAACAATCTCCCCTTTTTGATGATGACAAAACTCATGGAGTTATATATGCATGGATTAAAGTTAAGCTTCAAAGAAGCTCCCCCTTAACTCATGCATAAACAAATAAACAATAAATAATATGCAATGAATATCAAACATGAAACATGAAACATGCATATCTATGCATAAACAATAAAAGGTTCTAGATACCAATGAAATGTTTAAAACAAAACATGCTCTAGATACCAATTACAAAACATCCAATTACAAAACATGCTCTAGATATCAATTAAAATTAAACTAAATTAAACTTAATATATGCAAAACAAAAACATGCATATATAAAACTCAAGATGTTCTCCCCCTTTTTGTCAATCATCAACAAAGGGGTAAAAATCAAAACAAAACAAAATCTTCTCCTCTTTTTAATACAAAGAATCAATCTTCAATAAGGGGTAAAAGCAAAAACCAAATCAATAAATTTTCTCCCCCTTTTTGTTCGAAACAACGAATCAATAAAAATAATATTTCCCCTTTTTGCTTAAAACAAAAAAAACAAAGTCAATTAGAGGTGACAATCAATTACGGTACCAATTGAAAATATGTCAAAGAATAGCATCTTGATACCAATTAAAAGGAAACAAACAAAAATTATTGATACCAATTTGAAATTTTCAATCATAAAGTAAGGGAGTGGAAAACAAATACCAATTGAAAGATTAAATACGAATTTTCTCCCCCTTTATGAAATACCAACTAAAATAATGCATAGGCTTGATACCAATTTAAAAGTAATCAATTGAAACAAAGTTAAAGCTCAAGCACTAGCATAAACAAGATTTTGTGCTTAAAGATATAGGGATATAATAAGCGCAAATAAAACATATATATGTATGAAAGATAGAAACCAATAGAAATTGATATTCTTTGAAATGAAGCATACATACATACAAACACATATGAGTATACAAGCAATGTCAAGATTGATACCAATTGAAATAACAATAATATCAAATGTATATCTCATATAACTACCTCCCAATCATGGTTCAAGTTTTTTTTTAAATGATTTTCATTTTAAAGTATACATGAACATGATCTCCCATCCAACCTCCCATTGAAGGTAGGGGTTTTCAAAATTAGGTTTGAAAATGTAGTATGTTTGAAAATCTCTACCATAGTGAAGAATACGAACTAGTTATAGGAAAAACTTTTTAAAACTAGTACGAAATCCTTCAAGCAAGGAATAAAACAAAATTGTTTTTCATGAAACTCATGTAAATCACATGATCACTAACACTCAAAGTCCATAAAGCTCATATCAAATTCTCATGAAAACAAATCATGAGTAAACTAATAAAGTGAGTGTACAAGTATAATGTGACACATATCAACATGAAAGTATTCCATTAAGCTCATATGAAATTCCTTGAAAACATGAAATTCATCTAAGATGTGAAATCACCAATTGAAATCATCTTAAAAACATGAAATTCATTATGAATGTGAAATCACTTAGCAAACACGAAATTCATCCAAACGATATAAACTTCAAGGCATATGTATGTCATGTACAAACTAAAGTATACATACATATCCTAAACACAATGAGTCCACAAGAGTATATGCATGAAGGCACGTGGCTCAAGGATGTACATTTATAATCAATAGTTTGGATAAGATAGACATATACATGAAGTTGAAACACATGATCATGAAAACACATCCAAATTAGGAATATAGGTTAAAATGTATGAATCATCAAAACTAGACTATACTAGCACATCTAATGGGCACAAATAGGCATTCAAGCACAAACATATATAAAGATTTATTTGTAGCCCACTATATGTACAAGTATAAATCCTAGTCTTAATGAAAACTAACATCTAAATGCATATTCAAATCATGAAGCATAAAACGGGAATCATAACCCAACATGATAAACATAATAATCAAAACATGAATTATTAAAACAAAAAGTCATAGTCAACCATATGATTAGCATGACAAAGACATGTGCATTAGATCTATGATTAACATGATAGCTAAAATATAAAGAGAACACAAAATATGGGTCGGTACTGAACATGGGTGACTCAACAACTAATCATGTAAAGCATAAGTCTAATAAACATGGCAAATATCATACTAATTATGAAACAATAAAACATGATTCAACAAGACAAAAATCATAAACATCCACATGATCATTATGTAAATGCCTGTGCATTAGATCTAGGGCATACATGTTAGTACTAAATAAGGTGAGAACACAAAGATAAGATCCATATAAAACATGGGTGTCTCAAGTAACTAAACATGTATAACACTAATCTAATCAACATGACATAAGCATAATGAACAATAAACCATGGCATGCTATAAATAGATGAACATGAAAAGCATGCAAATAAAAATGGGAGTTAGAGAATGATACCAAAACCGATGAAGGTGCATCTCTAGTTCTCCAAACCAATGGTGGTCTTCCCACTAAATCTCCTTGAGAGTGAAGCATCCAAATGGTTCTCTTTTAAGCTTAGAACGCATCCACCTCAAGGCACCAATACTCTCACGTGATGCGAGAGCTCCCACCTACATCAAAAAGCATAGAGGTGGTCTTTGGTACCCATTTCCTTTTGGGTCCACGGGGGTAGTATCTTTTTTAACCCAAACAAGATTAGTTGCTAAATTTTCATGATAAACACGATCATAACAAAATCTAGCAAGGTGGCCTTTTCGACCACAATGTGTACATGTGTACACATGAGCATACATGTAATGGTGGTGACCGTGGAAGCATGTGTATGCCGTGTAGGGTGTGCATGCAAAGATGGACCTTGTTTCTTGCGAACCAAGGTTTCCAAACGTGAATGATTCAATGTGCATTGGCTCAAGGTGGAGCCCAAACATTCAACACTTTTCTTCAAAACTTTTATTTCATTTTCAATAGTGGAAGATAAAGTGGAGCATGCAATAGGTGTGCAAGAAGAAGAAGAAGCTATACTAGCATGGCACACATGAGAATCAATATAAAATTTCAAAGATTCATTTTTCTTCAAAACCAAATCCAATTCTTTTGTAATAGAATCAATTTTATTTTTCAAAGAAAGGTTATCTTTAAAAGTAAGATCCAATTTTGAAGATAAAAATCTCATTGTGCTTCACAACATCATCACAATCATTTTTGCTTTTTAAAACATCAATCTCATTAAGGGTAAGGTCTAGTTGAGATCTTAGTGAGTTACGTTCACTAGTAATCTCTTCCTTCTCTTGCAAAACCAATTCAAAATTAGAACACAAATTCTTTAATTCATTTTTCAAAACAAGGTTGTCCTCTTTCAAAAGATTGTGTTTTTCCAATAAATTTTCAAGCTTTTGAGCAAGTTCCAAATTTAAAGTTTGAACTTCAAAACAACCATGGCAATAGGAACTAGAGCTATTTTCTAATTGAGAATCAGATTGTACCTCAAGGGAGTTATTCCCTTGGACCATGAGGCAACGCTCTTCGGACTTTTCTCTCATAGATCTCCTCATCTTATTGATAATCCTTGGAAGCTCGGGAGACGTCAATAAGCTCCAAACTGCAAAAGCCGAGTCATAACGATCAAACACCGGTAAAAGATGTTCACTAAGAGATGCTCTAAGTGCTCTAAGTGCTAATGCATTAGCCATTTTATGCTTGCTACTATTAGGGAAGGATTCCATAGTGGAGGCTTGATAAACTAGATGTCCTAGTCTTTTCAAATGGCTACTCATATTGGCCTTCCAAACATCAAGTCTAATATGGTCAAACATAGGAGGGCTATCCATGAGAGCAAACTAAATGAGCGCAAATAAACAATGCAAATGTAGATTAGCAAACCAAGATCTCACTCCTAGGTGGTTAAACCTAAATATCAGGAGCACTAGCTCTGATACCAATTGAAAAGTCACCTAGAGGGGAGGCGAATAGGTGATTATGCTAATCTAGTCAACTCAATGCGGAATTTAAAACTAAATGTAATACACTCAAGTGCAATCAACAAATGATGCACACACAACCAAGCCAAGCAATTATGAATGCACAATATGAATATTTGCAAGGCACAAAGTAAAGAGAGAGATAGAGAGAGAGTCAATGGATCAAGCGCAAACAACAAGATATGTTTCGAGGTTCGAGCACCCAGCTCTACATCCCCGCCTTCGACACACGAAGGATTTTTAATCCACTAGCTAGTCCACAAAGAACTCTCACAAGGAGTACCCAACTCTCTTTACAATCACAACCTCTTTCTTGAGGCAAGCTCCAATCCAACAAAACAACCACCTCACAACTTGAGGGATTAGCACAAAGCAAACACAAGGATCACCTCACAACTTGAGGGATACAACCCAAGGCACAAAGCCAAACAAAAATTGGGTTTTTAACTTGGTGGTCTAAACAACACCACAAACAATTTCTTTCTCCCACACAAAGATCCTATAGAATAAGAAAGTAGATGTTGCTCAAGTGTGGAGAAAACCAATGGAATGGAAATCAAAATCACAAAGAAAAATCCTTGGGAAAAACTGAAACCAAGATATAGAAGATGAATCAAACTCTTTTTCCCAAAAACCCTTTTCTTTGAATTTCCAAACCCTAGCAAAAACACCAAATAGATTGTTCAATTTGAATCCAAAAACTTCTTTTGATTGCTGTGAAAACACCAGAGAGTAGGGAAAATTTTGCACAAAAAATCTTAGAGAAAAACTCTTTTCAATGGGGTATTTATAGACCCCAGAAAAATATAGCCGTTGGCAGCAGAAAATGCCAGAAATACACTGCCGGTCGACCGGTCCGGTCGACCGTCCAACGGTCAATTTTGCCCGTTGGCAGCTGCCGGTCGACCGCCCCGGTCGACCCAAACAAACAGAGAGCTCTGCTCTCAGACCCGGTCGACCCGGACGGTCGACCGTCCAAAGTCTGCCAAACGTGCACAGATCTGTGCACGTCGGTCGACCGACCCGGTCGACCGACTTCAAGCCAAGTCGACTTGTCAGAAGACTAGTCGACTGGTTGAAGCCTGGAACAGAAAACTGGGTTAAAAACATGTTTAAAAATTCTTTTATCTTTTCTAAAAAATCACCAAAAATAGTTTTATCATTTTGCATTGATATATAAACATATGGTAAAAAGTTTAGCTGAAATATCAATCAATATGAACTATTTTTGTGTCTTATCATTTTTACCAAAAACCAAAAACTGTATTTTCTAAAACTTGGATTTTGAATAGAAAATACGTTTTGTCCAAAACTCTTCCAAATACAAAAACATGATATTTAAACACTTTGACGCATGATGTATATGGATATAATCCTATATACATGAAACATATATATATCATAGTTTTTGTCCTTAATTCCAAAATATGTTTTGTCAAAAATACCAAAACATAAAACACATGAATAAGTAAGTCAAAACTAAGTTTGTCTAAGTAGTTGAAGCAGTATGTATATAGAACAAATCATATATACATTAAACCATGTAAACTTGTTTTGATCTATCTATTCATGAAAACCAAGATCGGTTAAACCTAAAACCGAAAACCATTATTCAAAACATGAAACGTGTGTGTTGTGAACTTGAGCATTATCATACTATTCTAATCTTTACAATTTGGATCTAAACACAAAACTAAACTATGGTACCGAAGTCTTCTTGTAGAGCGCAATCTCCAAGCCGACTCGAACCAAAACTCTTTGATCCACCGAGCAAGTGCTATATATGATCTTTGACGCTCGGGCTCTTGAATCAACATGTGAAAGCTTCCAAATCATCTTGTTGAAGCTAATCACCAATTAATAACTTGATTAATGATCTGAAATTAAAATCACAAGATTATTAGTACACATAACTACATGAGTTAATCATCATCAAAACTAGAGTGGAAGGCCTTTGGGCCAACATCTAGTTCATTGTTAAGTTTAACAATACACCTATGACAATGAATTTTCCTCATACTTTCATATTGAAGCTGAAATAAGCGATGCTAAGTTTAACATCATACCTCTACCATCCAGTTCATTGTTAAGTTCAACAATACACCTATGACAATGACTTTTTCTCAGGCTTCCATGTCAAAGCTGAGATAAGCGATGCTAAGTTTAACATCACACCTCTAGCATCCAATTCATTGTTAAGTTCAATAATAAACCTATGACAATGACTTTTCCTCGAACTTCCATATCAAAGTCGAGATGGCTAATACTAAGTTCAAAATTACAGCTCTAGCATTACCTTCACTGTCAAGTTTAATACTACACCTATGACAGTGGTATTTGCAGTTATCCCAAACGGAACTTAAATTCCTATGGAGCTAAGTTTGTTAACATCACACCTCTATCTCACATCCTTGTTAAGTTAATATCACACCTCTGATAAGATTCAATCCAACTCGTTAAGTTAATATCACACCTCTAACGGTAAAAACTTTGCTAGATACCCAGTGGGTCTAGTCTTACTTGTTATTCTCGTCAATAGAATAGCAAGTCCACTTAAAATCATTGTTTGGTTGATATAATACCTTTAACGGTGTTTTCATCAAAATCCCTAGCTGAGTCCTAAATTATGTTAGTACTTAACCTCTGATAAAGACTCAGTCACAATCCTTCGCGGGTTGAAAATTTCACTTGCCATTCTCATCCATTGATTGGCAAATCCACTATTCCACTCCTGTCAAGTTAATATGACATCTCTGACAGTAATTTTAAAATTCTTTAAATGAAAATTTTCTAACTTTGACTTACTAAGTTAAAATGTTGTTAGCAAATCAAAGGTAATCACTTCTATTTATCTGATTTTCAATACAATAAAGGAAGTCAAGACATGTAAGACAGAAAAAGTGTCACTTTTATTGATATTCAAAAATATGAAAGTGATACAAAACGCTCTCTTATACAATAAGATTGAGTGTTACAACAGAGAAGTACAAAGAAGTCCCTCATGATCAGCGAAAGGTTGCACTCATTCCTCAAAACATTGAAGATACACAAAGCTCTCCCTCTTGACTGTGGCCAGGAATAGCGGATCAACTTTTTCTCCTTTTGAGAACAATGGGGCTTCACGAGGTCAAAATGCAGGGAGCATTCAGATTCCACCCGACCAACTGGTGCGAAACTCTTAACAAGCCGGCAATCCTTCGCTTAATGAAAAGCTCCACCACCAAAAAGTCATCTAATGAGCATGAGTTTTTCGTTGCTTTCACTTATTTAAGTAAGATTGGTGAAGGGAGGATCTGAGACCTTATTGGTGACATCCTCTTTCCTGTGACCTTCAGATGCGCCATACTCACTGTGACCTAGAAGGATCCAAGACATTACTGGTGCATCATGTCCAATAATGCCTTGATGTGTATCGATAACCACGCGGATCTTCCTCGCCCTTGGACAGAAGCTCTGACTTCCCGAGTGCTCGCCAATCGAACAAGCTGGCCAGTTCAAATATTCTCCCATGAACCCAGCAAAGACGCTGGAACCAGCACATTCGATACAGCCAAGACCTGCAAGAAACAAAAAAACAAGGGTTAAAATTCTGCAAAGACAGAAAACTGGAAGCCAGAGGCACAAAAGCGGGGCTAAAGTCATGAACTCCAGACGCAAATCTTATGGATGCAGAGATAGAAAATATGGATCCAAATGCAGTCTGATATTAGACTCGCATCTGATAATTGAGACGCGAGCACGTATCAAAGACGCGGACTTGGGTCTTAAAACATTCTGAAATTACTCAAGCCCACGTCTAAAGCTCCAGGCGCGGAGTTTGTCACATTCACGTCCAAAAATCTCAAAAGAGTAGACATAAATTTTTCTAAGTCAGGAACCCCAAACGTGAGCCTCATGTACAAAACTCGCGTTTTAAGTCTCAAAATTCGAAGTTCACCACACTCGCGTCTGAACAACTTGAGACTTGGACTTTGAAGCCAATAAGTCCGCAAGTCATCAAGTAACGCGAAAGGCGCGTTTGCTGAGTAGGGACACATGAATCTCAAGAAAAAGATTTCAGAAAGAGATCAAGAGACAGAGTCTCTTCATGGCCGAGGATGACAAAACTTCAAGGAAGTCAAGGCCTTATCATGACAAAAGCCAGTTCCAACCCGAAGAAGAAGTTCTCTTGAAATTGGACTTTATTTGTCAAGGCACGGCCATGAAAGCACCTAAAGCGATGAATTTTAATTTTGAAATCACTTAACAGTGATAATCTTCGAAGAAGATTGCAAGAAAGCATTGAAGCTTTAGGTTCTTTTTATTTTTTGAAGAAGGTCCTTGAAGGAGAACAATTGAGACGGAGTTCCTCAGAGCACATGCCCGCAAAGGAAAACAGTCAAGATGAATGACTGTTAAGAGGCTATGGCCTAAAAATAGGCTCTAATGGCCATTAATTATGGCATAAAATGAAAGTCATTCTTAAAGGCCAAAATTAATAGCCTTAATTCGCTACGTGAATATCAAATCCACTTTGAATGAGACATATGGATTTTTGCTTAAGAAAATTCTAACGACACGCGTCCACAACTGTCAACGCCAACTTCACATTGAAAAATCCAGCAAGATCTTCGTGTCAAATTGCATGTGACGTTTCAAAGGCTGCGTTATGAAGTCCGCATCTCTTCGCAGGCCTGCGTTTAAAGATAGATCAGAGCCGCGTTTCTCTCAACAGATTAGAGTCGTGTTTCTCTCAAAAATTAAGAGCCGCGTCTGAATATCAAACGTAGGCGTGAGCCTCGCGTTGGCGGTTCAGTTCAGAAGAGACTTAAGAGTTAAGATAACTCTTCAAGTCCCTTAATGGTGGAAACTAATTCAAATGGTTTTATTACTGAAATGGGGACCTGCTGCATGGGGGAACCACCCATTTAAGTCTCTGGAGCGACATCGCTCGAGGACGAAGCACAGGTTTGATCTTTGGGTCATTTCAACCGTGAATTCTGTGTAAAAGATGAGAGAAAGAAGAAAAAGCTCGGAGCTTTTCTTAAGTTTTGAAAACTATCACCGCAAGACTCAGCGGAGAAGAAAGAGTCTAATGATGACTCTTGAAAGACTGATCTCTTTTTATAGACACAGTAATCCACTAAGATACACGCACGTATCTTCAGATCAATCGTCTCCCGACGCGTGGCAACGCGCCTCAAAGACGAACCTCGCATGTTAAGAAAACGGCGTCTCTTCAAGCTCCACTCAATGTGTGGCATTGTGCTTGAAACGCGAACCTCGCATGTTAAGAAAACGGCGTCTCTTCAAGCTCCACTCAATGCGTGGCATCGCGCCTTGAACGCGAATCTCGCGTATTAAGAGAAATGCGTCTCTTCAAGCTCCGCCAGACACGTGGTAATGCACCCAGAATGTGAGTCTTGCGCTTCACAGAGCCGTGTCTCCACAGCAAAAAGAGGTCCGCGTCTCCACCCTGAAATCTGCGTTACTTCAACCAAGTGAGAGTTACTTCCCCACTTCGATGTTCGCGTCTCTCCGATGAATGAGATCCGCGTTTATATTTTAGACGAGGTCCGCGTTTCTAAAGCAACATGACCTTTGCATCGATAAGACCTGCGTTCAGTCTTTGCTTCTGTAATCAGTTCAACAGTATACTGGCGAAAGCAGATGACTATTTTTTCTGATTCAACAGTACACCAACAACCAGCTCAGAGCACTGAGGAGGTCCGGACTGCGTATCTAGACACTTACTACGATCATCTCTGGTGGCTTCAAAGAGTTTAACAGTACACTCTTGAAGACCAAAATCCAGACAAGATCAATCTCAAGATGTCTCAGAAGATTGCTAGTCAGTATTGAGAGCTTGCTGCTAGGAGAAAAAGCCAAAGTATTTTGAAACCCGTCCCAGTTAACCGCGGAGTTTTAAAAACTTTGGAGGGAGTTCTGTAGACTGTCCAAAAATCACTAAGGAAAATTATCAGAAAGTAAAGACTATACTCCAAACGCAAGGCTAATCATAGCCACTCACGCAGTACAAGATGCAAGGGTTAAAGCCTACGTCTCAACATCACTCCAATAGTCAAGACGCAGGGCTCGAAAGTCGCACCTCAGCATCACTGCAGCACCAAGACGCAAGGGTCGAACTCGCGTCTCTGCAAAACTACAATGGCCAAGAAGCAGAGCCTGAAGCCTGCGTCTCATCCATCTATGCAATACCAAGGCGTAGAGCTCGAAGCTCCGTTTAGCTGAGTTTGAAGCCCGCATCTAGCAAGGTTTAAAGTCGGCATCCAACATCAGTATAATATAATGCAAAAACACGAGGCTCGATGTCTGCGTTTCAACTATAAAGAAGCCCTGCGTCTCGGTTATAACTGCCCTCATTACTGGGCCAATTGCTGCCTACGTAATGAGGAGAGTTAACCCCCATTATAGAGGGTTTTTAGGGCACAATTTTAAATCTGAAATCCCTATAAATAGCTTAGTTGCTATTGAAGGGGGATCGAATTGGAGAAGTTTGATCAGAATCTCCAGCTGAAGAATACTAAAAAGTTCAACTCTTCTGTTAACTTGCCGACTTCAAGTTATTGCCCAAGTCTCTTTGAGTTTCTATTTAGACATGAGCTGTGCTACTCCGTCCATAATCTGAAGAGAAGATTCCCAGAAGATACTGACCTTCACCCGGTCAACGGAAAACAAGATTCACTTTCCACCGCTACATCAAGAACCCAGCATTAAATAGAGAGGAGATTTGAGGTTGAACATCTCCTCTCTCATGTAATCTTTCATTGATTCAAGGAAATTCTACGATTCACATACTCGACCAAAATTTTCCTGAGCAAACACTAAGTACATCAGCGGCCTAAAGTACCCTATTCAAGAACACGTGATCCTTCATGATGTGTTCTCTGTTGACGAAGCTCATAATAAGGCATTAAAGATCGAGAGACTAAAAAGAAGAGCACCATCTTTCAGGCGCCCGATGTTAATTAAAGGGCCATCGGGTGGCAAAGAAATTCAGCTGAGCTCCACGATGGTTGACTAACTGCTAGCCAAACAGATGATCAAAATCCATGTGTCAGTACCGACAACAACAACCACCGCAACTGCAAAGAACAAAGAGAATCCCTACACCAAGCCTTGTGTTGGCAAGTGTTATAGGTGTGGAAATAATAGGTACACATCCAATGAATGCCCTAAGAGAAAGCAAGTTAACATAGCTTATTACAAAGATGATGAAGAAAGGGTCGTGATTGAGGAAGCAAGTGATTCTAGCTTTGCTGAAGAACATGGAGACCCTGTAGCTTCTATTGTTTAGAGGTAGGTTGCTATGCAACCAGAAATTCTCTGACACCACACATCGACATCAAATCTTCTACTCAATATGTTCAGTCAAAAATAAGGCGTGCAACCTCATCATCGACAATGAAAATTGCGGGAACATTGTTTCTAGTTCATTGGTGAACTACTTGAAGCTAGAGATGCAATCACAGCCTCACCCTTACACTATTAGGTGGATCAAAAAGGGCCTCTCCATCAAGGTTATGGATCATTATCATGTCCCTATTTCAATTGGCAAAATTTATCAAGATTTCGTTGCTTGTGATATTGTCCATATGGATAAGTATCATATTTTTTTGGGGAGATCATGGCAACACGATGTTGATGTGACCCATAAGGCAAGAGGAACATTTATGTGTTCACTTGGAAGGACAAAATAATTTCCATGAAACTAATTCTACCAACTTCAATGCCTACAAAAGAAGAGGTGCCAATATTCACATCCATATGCAATGAGGCAAATTCTTTGTGGAATCAAAGGAAACAAAGCAGAGCTTTGCTCTAGTGGTCAATGAAGAGGTTCTTTTCTCTACTAAAATTTTCGAGGCGATGAAGTTGGAGCATGTGGGAGAGCCTAAACCACTTTGGCAACATAGCGCAACTATTCTCCATGATTTCTTAGATCCTTTCATGCAGAAGGAGAGTGCTCGAGATGCAATCTTTCAATTTTTCGAGTTCATATCACCTACTATTGGTGAAAAGGACACCTAGAGGGGGCTGAATAGGTGTAAGTGCTAATCTAGAAACTAAATGCGCTAAATGCGGAAGCTAATGCAAATATTGCAACACACTTAATACAACACACAAGTGTAGCCGAATTCCCGTGAAGGGCTCTGGACTAACTCCTCTTGATTTCCCTAAATATGGGTTGAGGTGCTATGTGAAGCTCTTGTGGTTAAGTACAAGTGAGGCACACAAACAACCAAGCATATAAGGATGATAAGCAATATGAATATATGCAACGCAACACAAGCAATATATGATATGAATGAATGAATGAATGCTATGCACAATATAAAGAGAGAGAGAGAGTTAGGAGACAATGGATCAAACGCTAACAACAAGATATGTTTCGAGGTTCGAGCCCCTAGCTCTACATCCCCGCCTACACCACCGTGTAGGATTTCCAATCCACTATCTCCCACCGAGGGAACCTTCACCGAAAAGGATTTGTTACAACAATGGAGTACCGAACTTCTCTCTCAAACACCACCTCACAACCGAGGGGTAGGCCCGTAGCCAATACAACAACCAACACCTCTACCGAAGAGGGTTACAAACCAAACTCCACCTCTCACTAGAGGGAGCAAACCACAAGCCTCAACCTCTATCAAAGAGGGAGCAAACCAATCACCCGATCAACCTCTACCAAAGAGGGATACAACAAGAGCAAGGGTGTTTACAACAAGTGGTTTCTTTCAACTACAAACAATCTCTCTTTCCTTTTTCCACAAACAAAGATCCTAAATAGATTAGGATAGGTGATAGCTCAAGTGTGGAAAACTAGGTGTTTGAAAAACAAAAACATAAAGAAAAATACTTGGGAAAACTCTTGCAAAAGATAGAAAATGAAAGGCAAGACAAATCTCCCAAAATACTCTTTTCTTTGATTTTTTCAAAAACCTAAAACAAATAAGATTGGAAGTTTAAAGCCCAAAAACACTTTTGAAAACTTGTTTTAAACTCTGGGGAAACTGTGATTTTTCTCTTGTAAAAACCTTGGCCAAAATCCCAAAGAGTTGGGTTTATATAGGCCAAAACAGAAACTAGCCGTTAGGTTGAGCTGACAGCCTGACAGGCTAGCGGTCGGCCGGCCCAGCCGACCGCCAACGGTCAGAAATGTGACCGTTGGGGCAACCTGGTCGACCCAAATAAACAGAGAACACTGCTCTCAGTTACGGTCGACCGTCCGCATCGACCGCCCTTGTGTCTGCCAGACGTGCACGGCTCTGTGCACGTCGGTCGACCTCACGGGTCGACCGGCCCTTGGTGCGGTCGACCCATGCGGTCGACCGACCTGGCCTGTCAGCCACAATCTGGGACAGGAACTGGTCAGAAACAACATGTTAAAATATTTCTTAAAATTCTTTTATCTCTTCTAAAATTCCATAAAACTTGTTTTAACATTTTGTATTGAAAAACAAACTTGTGATAACAATTTCAAGACATATATCAAAATATTCAAATCATTTTTGTGTCTTGTAAATTTTATCAAAAACCAACACTTGTATTTTATCAAACTTGATTTTTCAACACATGAATAGGAAAGTCAAAATAAGTTTGTTTAAAAGTTAAGCATGCATGTATAGAATGAAACAACTATACATAAATCAATTTAAACTTGTTTTGATCAACTATTCATGAAAACCAAAAACGAAACATAAAACGTGTGTGTTTGTGCACTTGAGCATATCAACTATACTAAGCTTTACACATGGATCTAAGCACACTAAACTAAACTAGGATACCTAAGTGTTCTTGATGATCTTCATCTTCAAGTAGACCCGATCCAAAACTCCATTCATGGGCTAGGCAATGTGTGATCTTGAAGCTTGAGCCCTGAAATCACTTGTGAAGCTTCCAAAACACCTCTTGTTGAAGCTAATCACCAACTAATATCTTGGTTAACGATCTGAAACTTAAAATCACAAGATTATTAGTAAACATAACTACATGAGTTAATCATCATCAAAACTAGAGTGGAAGGCCTCTGGGCCAACAATCTCTCCCTTTTGATGATGACAAACTCATGGAGTTATATATGCATGGATTAAAGTTAAGCTTCAAAGAAGCTCCCCCTTAACTCATGCATAAACAAATAAACAATAAATATGCAATGAATTACAATGCATACCAATTTAAATTTTCAAACAAACATGAAACACAAATCTTTATGTATTATTGTTATGCATGAACATGGTGATTCCAAAACATACATACTCAAAATATGTATGCATCAACATGCATAAAACAAATAAACATGTTCTAGATGCTCTAGATACCAATTAAATAAATAAAACATTAATAAAAACACTAGATGCTCTAGATACAAATTAAACTTAATATATGCAAAAACATTAGTATGCATATAAACTCAAATTATTCTCCCCCTTTTTGTCAATCATCAACAAAGGGGTAATCAATCAAAACAAAACAAAATCAATAAATTTTTCTCCCTTTTTGTTCGAAACAAAGAATCAACAAGGGTTAATAAAAATAATGTTCTCCCCTTTTGTCTAAAACAAAAACCAAACCAAATAGGGGTGACAATCAATTTAGATATCAATTGAAAATATGTCAATGAAGCATCTTGATACCAATTGAAAGTAAACATAAAAACATTGATACCAATTTTAAGAAACAAAAGCATCTTGATACCAATTAAAATTATTATTCTCTATCATAAAGTAAGAGAGTGGGAAAACACATACCAATTGAAATATGAAAGTCAAATTTTCTCCCCCTTTATGAAATACAAACTAAAACAATGCGTAGGCTTGATATCAATTTAAAAATAATTAATTGAATTAGGATAATCATTAAGGTTAACAAGCTTTGGGTTATACTAAGCTTGAGGAAACAAAAACTAAAATTTGTGATATTTTTTAACACAAATAAAACATATATATGTATGAAAGATTAGATACCAATCGAAATTGATACTATTAGAATTTGAACGCATACATACATAAAAGCATATGAGTATACAATAAGATCAAAATTGATACCAATTGAAAGAATCCAATGATACCAATTGAAATAACAATAAGTTCAAGTGTATATCTCATATAACCTACCACCCAATCATGGTTCAAGATTTAAATGATTTTCATTTTAAGGCATACATGAACATGATCTCCCATCCATCCACCCTTAGATGGTAGGGGTTTTCAAAAATAGATTTGAAAACGTAGTTTGTTTGAAAAACACTACCAAAATGAAGAATACGAACTAGTCAAAATGAAAAGTTTGTTAACTAGTAAGAAATCCTTCAAGCAAGGAATAAAACAAACTAGTTTTTCATATGACATGAAATCCACATGATAGTCAACACTCTAATCCAATTAAGCATATAAATGACTCATGAAAACAAAACATGAGTAAATAATAAATGTGAGTGTACAAATAAGATGTGAAGATCATAATCATGAAAATATACAATTAAGCTCATTATTCCTTAAAACATGAAAATCATGAAAACAAAACTATTTAATCTTCAAGGTATATGTATGTCATATACAAACTAAAGTATACATACATATCCAAATAAAACGAGTCCATAAAGATATATGCATGAAGGCACGTGGCTCAAAAGGATGTATATGTATAATAATAGTTTAGATAAAATGGACATATACATGAAGTTAAATATAAACACAAAAACATGAAACATGAAAAGCTAAATTTTCTTTAAAACAAAATTTTATATCAAGGCATATGTATGTTTTGTCAAATATGAAGTATACATACATATTCCTAAACACAATTTGAGTCCATAATAAAGATTTGCATGAAAGGCAAATGACTCAAGGTGTATACATGTATATCTTAAAGTTTGGCAAAAATACACATATACATGAGATGAAAACTCATACATATAAAACAAATTCAAAAATAGGAATACAAGTTTAAAATGCTTGAATCATCAAAACTAGACTATACTAGCAAATCTAATGGGAACAAATAAGCAATCAAGCTCAAACATATATAGATTTATTTGTGGCCCACTATATGCACAAGTATAAATCCTAGTCTTAATGAAAACTAACATTCAAACAAATATTCAAATCATGAAGCATCAAAAACAAGATAAAAATCATCATGATAAAGCTAAACATGATTATTATGTAAATCCACATGTTATTAAATTCATGATGTACATGATAGCTAAGCTATGGTGAGAACACAAAAATAATGGTCCATATTAAACATGGGTGTCTAAAATGCTATACATGCATGTCAAGGATCTAATAAGCATGGCATTTTCATGATAATCACATAAACATCAAAACATGCTATAAACAATGAATATGAAAGCATATAAACAATAATAAGGAGTTAGGAATCGTTACCAAAACCTAGAAGGCAACTCTCCTTGTCTCCAAAACATGGTGGTCCTCTCCACCAAACATCCCTTGAAAGTGATGCATCCAAAATGTTCTCTTTAAGTACGGAACGCATCCACTCCAAGATACGGCTACTCTCACGTCATGTGAGAGCCCACACCTACATCATAAACAAGAGGGGTGGTCTTTGGTACCCATATCTTTTTGGGTCCATGGGGGTTAGTCCCTTCTCTAACCCAAACAAATTTATTTGCTAAATTTACATTATGTAATCTATCAAAGCAAAATTTAGCAAGGTGGCCCTTACGTCCACAATGTGTACAAGTGTACACATGAGCATACATGGTGTGATGGTGTCCGTGAGGATCATGTGTATGCCGTGGGGGGTGTGCATGAAAAGATGGAACTTGTTTCTTTCGAACCAAGAATTTCAAGCGTGTATGGTTCATGGCACATTGGCTCATAGTGGAGCCCAAACAATAAATTTTCTTCTTAATTAAATTTATATCATTTTCAATCAAAGAAGAAGTGGAGCATGCAATAGGTGAAGTGTGTGATACTACCCTAGCCTGACAAACATGTGCATCAATCTTATGTTGCAAAACAATATTTTCTCTAAACACATATTTAAATCATTTGAAATAGAAATTATTTTATTTTTCAAAGCAACATTCTTCTTTAGAACAAAATCAACTTTTGAAGACAAGTTTTCATTTTTCTTCAAAAGGTTTTCACAATCATTTTTAGATTTTAAAAATTTATTTTCTTTTAGTGCAAGATCAAGTTGAGATTTCAATGAATCCCTCTCATTGGAAATCTCCTCTTTCTCTTGCAAACAACATCAAGTTTAGCAATCAAATTTTTATTTTCATTATTTATGCCTAGACTTTTATTTTTCAAAATCTTATATTTTTCAATCAATTTTTCACAAACTATAGATAGTTCTTCATTTAAAGCATGGGCATCACCATAATCATTTGAAGAAATAGCATCATCATCACTATTTAAGTAAGTTTCCGATTGTACCTCAAGGGAGTCATTCCCTTGGACAATGAAGCATTGAGAATCGGATTCTCCACTAGTCTCTTCCGGTTGATTTGGCAATTGAAGCTTGGAGGTGGTGGTGGTTGTCAACATGTTCCACACTGCAAATACGGAAACAAAGTTAGAAGCAAGCATAAGATATTCTTTAGATAATGTGCTTCTAATGGCCATAAGGGCTGTGCATTGGCCCCTATATGATTGCTATCACTAAGGAATGATTCCTTGGTAATGGCAAGATGAACCTTATATCCTAGGGCTTGTAGGTAAATAGACATCTTAGTCTTCCAAACAAGAATGTTGGAAGGGTCAAACATAAGTGGGGTCATGAAGTCCATGGGTCCAAACTATATGTGTGCAAACAAACAAATGCAAACAAGATTAGCCTAAAATGAGGATCTTTAACTCTAGGTTGTTAGACCCAAAATCAGAGCACTTGGCTCTGATACCAATTGAAAAGGACACCTAGAGGGGGGTGAATAGGTGTAAGTGCTAATCTAGAAACTAAATGCGCTAAATGCGGAAGCTAATGCAAATATTGCAACACACTTAATACAACACACAAGTGTAGCCGAATTCCCCGTGAAGGGCTCTGGACTAACTCCTCTTGATTCCCCTAAATATGGGTTGAGGTGCTATGTGAAGCTCTTGTGGCTAAGTACAAGTGAGGCACACAAACAACCAAGCATATAAGGATGATAAGCAATATGAATATATGCAAGGCAACACAAGCAAAATATGATATGAATGAATGAATGAATGCTATGCACAATATAAAGAGAGAGAGAGTTAGGAGACAATGGATCAAACGCTAACAACAAGATATGTTTCGAGATTCGAGCCCCTAGCTCTACATCCCCGCTTACACCACCGTGTAGGATTTCCAATCCACTATCTCCCACCGAGGGAACCTTCACCGAGAAGGATTTGTTACAACAATGGAGTATCGAACTCCTCTCTCAAACACCGCCTCACAACCGAGGGGTAGGCCCGTAGCCAATACAACAACCAACACCTCTACCGAAGAGGGTTACAAACCAAACTCCACCTCTCACTAGAGGGAGCAAACCACAAGCCTCAACCTCTACCAAAGAGGGAGCAAACCAATCACCCGATCAACCTCTATCAAAGAGCGATACAACAAGAGCAAGGGTGTTTACAACAAGTGGTTTCTTTCAACCACAAACAATCTCTCTTTCCTTTTTTCACAAACAAAGATCCTAAATAGATTAGGATAGGTGATAGCTCAAGTGTGGAAAACTAGGTGTTTGGAAAACAAAAACACAAAGAAAAATACTTAGAAAAACTCTTGCAAAAGATAGAAAATGAAAGCCAAGACAAATCTCCCAAAATACTCTTTTCTTTGATTTTTCTAAAAACCTAAAACAAATAAGATTGGAAGTTTAAAGCCAAAAAATACTTTTGAAAACTTGTTTTAAACTCTGGGGAAACTGTGATTTTTCTCTTGTAAAAACCTTGGCCAAAATCCCAAAGAGTTGGGTTTATATAGGCCAAAACAGAAACTAGCCGTTAGGCTGAGCTGGCAGCCTGATAGGCTAGCGGTCGGCCGGCCCGGCCGACCGCCAACGGTCAGAAATGTGACCGTTGGGGTAACCCGGTCAACCGCCCGGTCGACCCAAATAAACAGAGAGCACTGCTCTCAGTTACGGTCGACCATCCGGGTCGACCGCCGTTGTGTCTGCCAGACGTGCACGGCTCTGTGCACGTCGGTCGACCTCACGGGTCGACCGGCCCTTGGTGCGGTCGACCCATGCAGTCAACCGACCTGGCCTGTCAGCCACAATCTGGGACAGAAACTGGTCAGAAACAACAAGTTAAAATATTTCTTAAAATTCTTTTATCTCTTCTAAAATTCCATAAAACTTGTTTTAACATTTTGTATTGAAACACAAACTTGTGATAACAATTTCAAGTCATATATCAACATATTCAAATCATTTTTGTGTCTTGTAAATTTTATCAAAAACCAACACTTGTATTTTATAAAACTTGATTTTTCAATACATGAATAGGAAAGTCAAAATAAGTTTGTTTAAAAGTTAAGCATGCATGTATAGAATGAAACAACTATACATAAATCAATTTAAACTTGTTTTGATCAACTATTCATGAAAACCAAAAACCAAACATAAAACGTGTGTGTTTGTGCACTTGAGCATATCAACTATACTAAGCTTTACACATGGATCTAAACACACTAAACTAAACTAGGATACCTAAGTCTTCTTGATGATCTTCATCTTCAAGTAGACCCGACCCAAAACTCCATCCATGAGCTAGACAATGTGTAATCTTGAAGCTTGAGCCCTGGAATCACTTGTGAAGCTTCCAAAACACCTCTTGTTGAAGCTAATCACCAACTAATATCTTGGTTAACGATCTGAAACTTAAAATCACATGATTATTAGTAAACATAACTACATGAGTTAATCATCATCAAAACTAGAGTGGAAGGCCTCTGGGCCAACAATCTCCCCCTTTTTGATGATGACAAAACCCATGGAGTTATATATGCATGGATTAAAGTTAAGCTTCAAAGAAGCTCCCCTTAACTCATGCATAAACAAATAAACAATAAATATGCAATGAATTACAATGCATACCAATTTAAATTTTCAAACAAACATGAAACACAAATCTTTATGTATTATTGTTATGCAGGAACATGGTGATTCCAAAACATGCATACTCAAAATATGTATGCATCAACATGCATAAAACAAATAAACATGTTCTAGATGCTCTAGATACCAATTAAATAAATAAAACATTAATAAAAACACTAGATGCTCTAGATACAAATTAAACTTAATATATGCAAAAACATTAGTATGCATATAAACTCAAATTATTCTCCCCCTTTTTGTCAATCATCAACAAAGGGGTAATCAATCAAAACAAAACAAAATCAATAAATTTTTCTCCCCTTTTTGTTCGAAACAATGAATCAACAAGGGGTTAATAAAAATAATGTTCTCCCCTTTTTGTTTAAAACAAAAACAAAACCAAATAGGGGTGACAATCAATTTAGATATCAATTGAAAATATGTCAATGAAGCATCTTGATACGAATTGAAAGTAAACATAAAAACATTTATACCAATTTAAGAAACAAAAGCATCTTGATACCAATTAAAATTATTATTCTCTATCATAAAGTAAGGGAGTGGGAAAACACATACCAATTGAAATATGAAAGTCAAATTTTCTCCCCCTTTATGAAATACAAACTAAAACAATGCGTAGGCTTGATACCAATTTAAAAATAATTAATGAATTAGGATAATCATTAAGGTTATCAAGTTTTGGGTTATGCTAAGCTTGAGTAAACAAAAACTAAAATTTGTGATATTTTTTAACACAAATAAAACATATATATGTATGAAAGATTAGATACCAATCGAAATTGATACTATTAGAATTTGAACGCATACATACATAAAAGCATATGAGTATACAATAAGATCAAAATTGATACCAATTGAAAGAATCCAATGATACCAATTGAAATAACAATAAGTTCAAGTGTATATCTCATATAACCTACCACCCAATCATGGTTCAAGATTTAAATGATTTTCATTTTAAGGCATACATGAACATGATCTCCCATCCATCCACCCTTAGATGGTAGGGGTTTTCAAAAATAGATTTGAAAATGTAGTTTGTTTGAAAAACACTACCAAAATGAAGAATACGAACTAGTTAAAATGAAAAGTTTTGTTAACTAGTAAGAAATCCTTCAAGCAAGGAATAAAACAAACTAGTTTTTCATAAGACATGAAATCCACATGATAGTCAACACTCTAATCCAATTAAGCATATAAATGACTCATGAAAACAAAACATGAGTAAATAATAAATGTGAGTGTACAAATAAGATGTGAAGATCATAATCATGAAAATATACAATTAAGCTCATTATTCCTTAAAACATGAAAATCATGAAAACAAAACTATTTAATCTTCAAGGTATATGTATGTCATATACAAACTAAAGTATACATACATATCCAAATAAAACGAGTCCATAAAGATATATGCATGAAGGCACGTGGCTCAAAAGGATGTATATGTATAATAATAGTTTAGATAAAATGGACTATACATGAAGTTAAATATAAACACAAAAACATGAAACATGAAAAGCTAAATTTTCTTTAAAACAAAATTTTAATATCAAGGCATATGTATGTTTTGTCAAATATGAAGTATACATACATATTCCTAAACACAATTTGAGTCCATAATAAAGATTTGCATGAAAGGCAAATGACTCAAGGTGTATACATGTATATCTTAAAGTTTGGCAAAAATACACATATACATGAGATGAAAACTCATACATATAAAACAAATTCAAAAATAGGAATACAAGTTTAAAATGCATGAATCATCAAAACTAGACTATACTAGCACATCTAATAGGAACAAATAAGCAATCAAGCTCAAACATATATAGATTTATTTGTGGCCCACTATATGCACAAGTATAAATCCTAGTCTTAATGAAAACTAACATTCAAACAAATATTCAAATCATGAAGCATCAAAAACAAGATAAAAATCATCATGATAAAGCTAAACATGATTATTATGTAAATTCACATGTTATTAAATTCATGATGTACATGATAGCTAAGCTATGGTGAGAACACAAAAATAATGGTCCATATTAAACATGGGTGTCTCAAAATGCTATACATGCATGTCAAGGATCTAATAAGCATGGCATTTTCATGATAATCACATAAACATTAAAACATGCTATAAACAATGAATATGAAAGCATGTAAACAATAATAAGGAGTTAGGAATCATTACCAAAACCTAGAAGGCAACTCTCCTTGTCTCCAAAACATGGTGGTCCTCTCCACCAAACATCCCTTGAAAGTGATGCATCCAAAATGTTCTCTTTAAGTACGGAACGCATCCACTCCAAGGTACGGCTACTCTCACGTCATATGAGAGCCCACACCTACATCATAAACAAGAGGGGTGGTCTTTGGTACCCATATCTTTTTGGGTCCATGGGGGTTAGTCCCTTCTCTAACCCAAACAAATTTATTTGCTAAATTTACATTATGTAATCTATCAAAGCAAAATTTAGCAAGGTGGCCCTTACGTCCACAATGTGTACAAGTGTACACATGAGCATACATGGTGTGATGGTGTCCGTGAGGAGCATGTGTATGTCGTGGGGGGTGTGCATGAAAGATGGAACTTGTTTCTTTCGAACCAAGGATTCTAAGCGTGTATGGTTCATGGCACATTGGCTCATAGTGGAGCCCAAACAATCAATTTTCTTCTTAATTAAATTTATATCATTTTCAATCAAAGAAGAAGTGGAGCATGCAATAGGTGAAGTGTGTGATACTACCCTAGCCTGACAAACATGTGCATCAATTTTATGTTGCAAAACAATATTTTTCTCTAAACACATATTTAAATCATTTGAAATATAAATTATTTTATTTTCAAAGCAACATTCTTCTTTAGAACAAAATCAACTTTTGAAGACAAGTTTTCATTTTTCTTCAAAAGGTTTTCACAATCATTTTTAGATTTTAAAAATTCATTTTCTTTTAGTGCAAGATCAAGTTGAGATTTCAATGAATCCCTCTCATTGGAAATCTCCTCTTTCTCTTGCAAAACAACATCAAGTCTAGCAATCAAATTTTTATTTTTATTATTTATGCCTAGACTTTTCTTTTTCAAAATCTTATATTTTTCAATAAATTTTTCACAAACTATAGATAGTTCTTCATTTAAAACATGGGCATCACCATAATCATTTGAAGAACTAGCATCATCATCACTATTTAAGTGGGTTTTTGATTGTACCTCAAGGGAGTCATTCCCTTGGACAATGAAGCATTGAGAAAATGATTCTCTACTAGTCTCCTCCGGTTGATTTGGCAATTGAAGCTTGGAGGTGGTGGTGGTTGTCAACATGTTCCACACTGCAAATGCGAAAACAAAGTTAGAAGCAAGCATAAGATATTCTTTAGATAATGTGCTTCTAATGGCCTCAAGGGCTTGTGCATTGGCCCCTATATGATTGCTATCACTAAGGAATGATTCCTTGGTAATGGCAAGATGAACCTTATATCCTAGGGCTTGTAGTAAATGGACATCTTAGTCTTCCAAACAAGAATGTTGGAAGGGTCAAACATAGGTGGGGTCATGAAGTCCATGGGTCCAAACTATATGTGTGCAAACAAACAAATGCAAACAAGATTAGCCTAAAATGAGGATCTTTAACTCTAGGTTGTTAGACCCAAATCAGAGCACTTGGCTCTGATACCAATTGAAAAGGACACCTAGAGGGGGGGTGAATAGGTGTAAGTGCTAATCTAAAAACTAAATGCGCTAAATGCGGAAGCTAATGCAAATATTGCAACACACTTAATACAACACACAAGTGTAGCCGAATTCCCCGTGAAGGGCTCTGGACTAACTCCTCTTAATTCCCCTAAATATGGGTTGAGGTGCTATGTGAAGCTCTTGTGGTTAAGTACAAGTGAGGCACACAAACAACCAAGCATATAAGGATGATAAGCAATATGAATATATGCAAGGCAACACAAGCAATATATGATATGAATGAATGAATGCTATGCACAATATAAAGAGAGAGAGAGTTAGGAGACAATGGATCAAACGCTAACAACAAGATATGTTTCGAGGTTCGAGCCCCTAGCTCTACATCCCTGCCTACACCACCGTGTAGGATTTCCAATCCACTATCTCCCACCGAGGGAACCTTCACCGAGAATGATTTGTTACAACAATGGAGTACCGAACTCCTCTCTCAAACACTACCTCACAACCGAGGGGTAGGCCCGTAGCTAATACAACAACCAACACCTCTACCGAAGAGGGTTACAAACCAAACTCCACCTCTCACTAGAGGGAGCAAACCACAAGCCTCAACCTCTACCAAAGAGGGAGCAAACCAATCACCCGATCAACCTCTACCAAAGAGGGATACAACAAGAGCAAGGTGTTTACAACAAGTAGTTTCTTTCAACCACAAACAAACTCTCTTTCCTTTTTCACAAACAAAGATCCTAAATAGATTAGGATAGGTGATAGCTCAAGTGTGAAAAACTAGGTGTTTGGAAAACAAAAACACAAAGAAAAATACTTGGGAAAACTCTTGCAAAAGATAGAAAATGAAAGCCAAGACAAATCTCCCAAAATACTCTTTCTTTATTTTTCCAAAAACCTAAAACAAATAAGATTGGAAGTTTAAAGCCCAAAAATACTTTTGAAAACTTGTTTTAAACTCTGGGAAAACTGTGATTTTTCTCTTGTAAAAACCTGGCCAAAATCCCAAAGAGTTGGGGTTTATATAGGCCAAAACAGAAATTAGCCGTTAGGCTGAGCTGGCAGCCTGACAGGCTAGTGGTCGGCCGGCCCGGCCGACCGCCAACGGTCAGAAATGTAACCGTTGGGGCAACCCGGTCGACCGCCCAGTCGACCCAAATAAATAGAGAGCACTGCTCTCAGTTACGGTCGACCGTCCGGGTCGACCGCCCTTGTGTCTGCCAGACGTGCACGGCTCTGTGCACGTCGGTCGACCTCACGGGTCGACCGGCCCTTGGTGCTGTTCGACCCATGCGGTCGACCGACCTGGCCTGTCAGCCACAATCTGGGACAGAAACTGGTCAGAAACAACATGTTAAAATATTTCTTAAAATTCTTTTATCTCTTCTAAAATTCCATAAAACTTGTTTTAACATTTTGTATTGAAACACAAACTTGTGATAACAATTTCAAGACATATATCAACATATTCAAATCATTTTTATGTCTTGTAAATTTTATCAAAAACCAACACTTGTATTTTATCAAACTTGATTTTTCAATACATGAATAGGAAAGTCAAAATAAGTTTGTTTAAAGTTAAGCATGCATGTATAGAATGAAACAACTATACATAAATCAATTTAAACTTGTTTTGATCAACTATTCATGAAAACCAAAAACCAAACATAAAACGTGTGTGTTTGTGCACTTGAGCATATTAACTATACTAAGCTTTACACATGGATCTAAACACACTAAACTAAACTAGGATACTAAGTCTTCTTGATGATCTTCATCTTCAAGTAGACCTGATCCAAAACTCCATCCATGGGCTAGGCAATGTGTGATTTTGAAGCTTGAGCCCTGGAATCACTTGTGAAGCTTTCAAAACACCTCTTGTTGAAGCTAATCACCAACTAATATCTTGGTTAATGATCTGAAACTTAAATCACAAGATTATTAGTAAACATAACTACATGAGTTAATCATCATCAAAACTAGAGTGGAAGGCCTCTGGGCCAACAATTGGCACATGGAAGTGGCGAAAGCATGATCCATCATTGAGCTACCACTATAAGGAGATGTATGGTTTTTGAGTTACAAGTGAAAAGAATTCAGAATTTCTAAAGTGATACTCTTTATTCCACGTCGCATGACTATATGTGTTCTACACGGCGTGCCAAGCTCTATCGTCAATTGCACTTTGGAAGCTCTTCAAGGCATATCAAGGTTTTGGGATCACACTTTTTCTCAGGCAGAGTTTGCTAAAGATGACATCGTTCATGGTTCGATTGATTGGAACTCGAGGACTAGTTCTTTTGAAAAAGGGGACTGAAATAGGAGAGCAAGGCAACAAATAGCAGGATTTACATAGTCAACTAATCATCAAGAATAGTCGACTAATCCTCTCAGTAGTCGACTCTCTATCGACTAACCCTCTCAGTAATCAACTAATCAATCTCAGTAATCCACTAGTTTTGTGTAACAGAGAGGACAAAATTTTTTGGATTTCTTACTAGTCAACTAGTCTTTAACACTATCAGTCGACTAACACTATCACCGACCTGCTATTCAATTCTGTCTAGTTTCTGGCCTAATTGGATTCCAAATTGTTTTTATTTTTATTTCCTAATTAGATTAGACTACTACTTTTAAAGTCTATTTAAAGACCATTGTATTTTTGTTTTGTACATAATAACTTTGATAAATTCAATTAAGTTTTTATCTTAAATTGCTCGTGGATTCGAGTTGTTCTCAGGGTTTTTCGGTGCTAGAACGAGATCTACCCAGCATCTCGCTTTTTGTCTACGCCATAACTTTTAGATTTATAATTGACATCTGAACATGAATACTGCTTTACAGCCAACATCAAATAATGTAAGTACCGGAGGCCGCAATGCAGAAAAAAATGCCTATATCTAGAGGAGTTTCTATGATTGAGATTGCACTCATTGACTCATTTGATGTAGATGAGTCCTCGTCAAAATACTTGGGTTGGTGTGGTGATTGGCCATCAATAATGCATATTTTCATTCACATTTCTATACTTAATTTATATAAAATATTACTATTTAATTCATTTATTGTTTAGTAATGTGCAGGCCTCCATGATCCAAGAAAGCCCAAGAGAAAGCCCAAAAGAAGCCAAAAGCCCACAAAATATGAAAATAAAGATTAATTAGGAAAATAAAGGAAGCATCTTTTCTATCTCATTTAAATTTGGGTTAAAATCTAAAGGAGGAGAAGGATAGAACAAGATGAATCATCATCCTAATTAAAGATGGAGGTGGACTTTTATTTGAACCTGGTTGCTTACACTACAAGATAAAGATAAAGGGGAGAAAATCTAAATTTGATTCGGATTTGGAGATAGCTTGGTCTCCAAGTCATCTAAAAAGATCGTCATATTTCAAAATTCAGAGCTCAAATTCAACATTTGAGAATAAATTTCCAGAAGGATGGACCAGAGAAGGCCATGGGCTTTGCACATTTCCATTGGCCACCCTATTGCTGCAGAAACGTGGCAAAAGCCGCGTTTTCGCGACTCTTTGGATTCGGATGGCGCCGCGTTTTGGAGGTGGAGTTGTACTGGGATTCTACATCTCAAATCTCCTATAAATATCCGTGCCGAGCAACAGAGAAGAGAGAGGTCATAGAAGCTCAAGCTTAGGGTTTTCTTTAGATCCTCTTTCTTTTTGAATTTTCTTGTATTATTCATTTTTTTTAATTTCGAGAAGAAAATTATTGAAGAAGCAGAAGAGCTTTGTATTTGACCGGTGACATCCAATAAAATAAGGTTCTTTATTCTTTTTACTCCTCTTGTTTTTCAATTTAATTTAGTTTTTTATTGCTTTAGCTTATTTGCTTTTCTTTTTTAGTTTTGATGCAACTTTTCTCATTCATAATAAATATTGAAAATAAAAATAAAAATATGAGTAACTAATTAAATTATAGTTTGCTAATCTCTCGATCAACCTGAGTTTAATTTAAAAGATGAACTGATTGAAATCTATGCAAGTTAGAAACCCTAGGATTAAATTGATGTTCTTGAAAATGAATAAATAATTAGGTTTAACTAATTTAGGGTTTCACTTTTTATGGTTACTCATAGTTCATATTTAAATACTTTGGTAGCATCATGTTAAGTTTAAAAAAAAAAGACTTTCCTTATGCTATGCTTAGAAATTAGGATGAACTAAGGTTTAATTTCAATTAATGTGCACTAATTAGGGTTTACAATATTTTTACTCATCTTACTTGATTCTCAATCAAATCTTAGGGTAGATAACTCTTTATAGATTCAATATGATGTTCACTCTTTTTAAACTAATACATGGTTGTGGTAGATGATTAGTTGACTATAATTCCTTTGCTTAATTAAATCTCTTTCTTACAATCGATTATCTCTTTTTCTAAACTAACTATTAGAGAAATCATTCTGAAAAGCTTCCATCGCATCCTTCCCTGTGGATCGACCCGTCTAGCCCTCGCTACACAGTTACATTGAAAAAAAACTAAGAACTTTCTGACTTTAATTCTTGACTTTATTTCCAGTACATTTTCTATCTCCATCAAAATTTTGGCGTCGTTGCCGAGGAGGCAACGGTGTGATATTCTCTAAAACTAATTATTTATTTTTTCTGTTTCTGCTTGCATGATCTGCTAATAGGAACATTTATTGCAGCTCAAGAAAGTTAGCAAATCTATGCCTCTGCCCTAGAGGGCAGAGCCAGAGGCAACACCAAACAGTCGCGCTTCCGCGGCTATTACTACGTATCCGTGGCTATATTAGCTTAATTGTGCTTCAAATTTTGTAGCTCTGCTGCAAATTGCAAGTACTATTTTCTGTAGTTGATAAATTTTCTCTGTGATCACCCTGCATACTGCTAATTAATTAATAGTACGCTATTAGTTGACTAATTAAAAAAAATTTAGACTCTTACATCATAGGCACGTGTCTATTTAAATTTCTTAATTTTTGTTGAAGAGTGCTAGCGACAAGGTACGTTCGCATTGCATATAAACTAGGAAGCACCCCTGGCTGATTTACTGTTTTTGAGTGAATTCTTGTCTATTGCTTTACACGTGCACTAAATCACTTTAAGGGCAAAACCCATAAACAACATAAGGTGGCGACGTCATTACCCTTCCTTGGCCCATAAATCATTTTCGTTGCACTCACAACCCTAACCCTAAATTAAAAAATGACTAGATGTTGGCCTTAGGTTAACTCGGGCTCATTAAGAGATTGACTGAAGGAGAAAGCTGTTCGAAATTAACTCTTGCTAAATCGATGTCTAAGGCAGGGGATTAAGGGACGAAACCCCAAAGATTGATGGTTTGTCACAATTAGGCCCGTCTTTGATGGATACCTCCCACCGATCTTGCTACCTATCTGGCCGATTAACTCATGGTTAAGGTCGGCAATATACCTCCTAAAGACAGTCTAAAGTTAGGAGTCGTTTAGGTCTAAGGTCTACCCTAACTTAGGCTAGATTTTTTTTCTTTTTTATTTCTTTGTTTGTTTGCTTATTTTTGTTTTTTGTTTTTGACATCTTGGTGATATGGATTATAATTACAATTATTCATATATAAATAGTGATCCATATTTCACTCCGACCTCTTTTGACTCGGATATTACCAACTTAGCATATCATAACTTTAACCAACCTAGTGTGTCAGATTGGTCTTATCTGAATCAATACATGCCCCAGTCCTAATACTATGAACAAGACTGGAATAATCATCACGACTCTTCACAAAGTCAATGGGGATACAATTCTCCCGAGTTATATTGTCAACCACCTTACCAACATCCAGCTTCATATACTCCTTCTCCTGAACAACCATTAGAAGAATCAATTGACTGGGAAAAGAGGATGGAAGTCTTAGAAGAGCTTGAGCGACGAATTCAAATTCTAGAAGACTCAAAATTTCATCATAATTTTAAATCAAAATTCTTACTCTATTTTTCAAGAAGAACATACCGACTTAGAAAAGAGTATGAAATCTAGATTCAATCCCAAAGTGATCCACTCGATATGATAGAAACAAGACTTAGTCGATTGGAAAACATGCGTAGAAATAAGGAAACTCTCCCTACCCAATTTTTGACTATTCCCGACACTTCTAGCCATATTGATGACAACCAAGAATCATGGTGGCTTGAAGACTTTAACCAAGATTCAATTTCACCACTGATTGAAAAGTGAAAGTGATAAGAATTACCGTCTAGCTTTGGGCTAATGATTGCACACATTTATTGCATTATTTTTTATTATATATCCACATTTATCATGTAATAAATCTTCTAAATTCCTTATCTTAAATGTCTATTTTGCAGAAGATAATCATGGGGAGAAAGAGAATAAAATCAAATAAATATCAGTTAAATTCAGATTTAAGATCTATTTGGTTAGAGGAGGATGACCCCAATCCAGTTGGTTAAATTCAATTTTTGGTGAATTAAGTGTTTAAAGCTAAAAATCAACCAAGGATAACGTCAAATACAGAGTCCAAATCCAAAGGGATAAATGGATAGAGAGAAGATCAACGGATGAGATGAGGCAATTTTGACTCAGATTCTGGCTGGATACATTTTAGTATTTGAATCATAACTTTCTCTAACAAAATTCAAATCTGATGATTCAAGATGATATAGAAAGAGGACTTAAAGGGGTACAACTCTTAAGTTGATCATTATTTCTAATTCTGTCATTTGATAAGTTATATTTAGCAATCAATACGCCAATAAGCTGCAGATCAGAACTGAATATCCACATCAAATCAAGTTTGGAGATAAGGGGAGGATTCAAATTCAGAAATAGCCAGCTTCCTCTATTTTCATACTCCTCTACCCTCTGCATTTCTCCTATAAATACCTGCAATCTCAAAGGCAAAAGGGGGAAGGACCGAGCAGAGAGTAGAATTTAGGTTATATTGTAGTTTGTAATTTAGGTTTTAGTTTTCTTTTATATTTTTTTTTTTCTTTATGTAACTGAGAGGAGAGGAGAATTTCATGGAGGAATGAGAATAAGCTTGTACGGAGGGTGACACAAGTGTAAGCGATCTTTTCTTTCATTATTATTTGAATTAAATTGAAGTTTTCTTTTCTTTTCTATTCTTGTTTTCGTTTTCTTCCCTCTTCTGTGTTTGTGGATCCAAATGAATCCAATAGCCTCAAAGTTGCCTTGCCCTTGCAAGTATTTGAAATCACCTAGAGGGGGGAGAATAGGTGACTAGCTAATCTAATGGTCAATTAATGCGGAATTAAAACTATATATACAAACTATAATTCTAATGCACAACACGCTAGTATAACATAAGAGTGCAGCCGAATTCCTCGTGAAGGGCTCTGGACAAACTCCTTAAGTTCCTCTAGATAAGAGTTGAGGTGCCGCTTTGGCAGTCTTGGTTGAATACAAGGGTGAGCAAATACCCCACGCATATAACAATATAAGTACAAATATATGAAGCAAGTAAAGATATGAGCAATAAGCATAAGCAAGATATAAAGACAAGTGAGAGAAAGAGAGAGAGCAATCACAAACACGGGAGATTTGTTTCGAGGTTCGAGCACACTTGCTCTACGTCCTCGCCTTCAACACTATGAAGGATTTTCACTAAAACTGATCCCACCGGATCACTCGGTGCCGCAACACCTACAGGAGAGTTCATACTAGAACTCCTTTGGACTCTCTAGTCCCTCTCTTGTTCTCGCAAGAACTACACACTGCATGCCCACTAGCTTGCTGAGGCCGCACCTCTACAACGAGCTCTCACTAGAACCCGAAACACCGTGAACCCGCAAGTCAGCCTCCTCAAAACAAGAATGAGAACTTTGGTGATCACAACACTTTAATTACCTAAAATCACTCTCACAACAACTCTCCTAGAGGATAGATATATCAATGGAAAGCTCAAGTATGTGTGAGAAAAACAAGGATGGAATGTGTGATGAAAAACTCAAGAATCACTTTTGAAAACACTCTTGATAACTTCCTTTTGAATTGAAAATATTTGCTCTCAAACTAGTGAAGAAAACCTCTGAATAGATGAGAAAAACTAGCTTTGAAACTCTCCAAAAATCTTAGCTAAAAAGCCCAAGGAAGCCCCCTTTTATAGGCTTCACAAAACTAGCCGTTGAAGGCCAAATCAGCAGCCTGGTCTGCTGTCGGTCGACCGCCCGGTCGACCGGCCAACGGTCAAATTTCTGACCGTTGGGCCAGCGGTCGACCGGGTCGGTCGACTGTGGCCTGGATACAGAGAGCAGAGCTCTCTGTCGGTCAACCGCCCGGTCGACCGTGGCCATTTTCAGAGAGCAGAACTCTCTGGCGGTCGACCGGCCTCCCGCCGAACAAGGCGTGCACGTTCTGTGCACGTCGGTCGACCGACTCCCTCGCCCGGTCGACTGGCAGAAGCCAGAAACAACTATTTTGGGGATTAAAAACTTGGCTTTTGACTTTAATAAAATCCCATAAAATCTCTAAAATTCTACAAAAATAGGTTCAGTAAAATACTTTGATATACAAACATGTTTGAGTAATAATCAAAACATGTTACAAATTTTGAATAATTTTTGTAACTTAGAAATTTTTGCTTGAAACAAAATCTGTATTTTCCTAATCGATTTTTCCAAACTTCTCCAAATACAAAACAAGATATTTTAAACACTTTTAAAGCATAGAGTGTATGAATATGATCCACCACACATATATGATGAAATATCTATGTTTTTGACATTAAGCTCTAAAATAGTTTTGGTTAAACATATGTATATAGGAAACTATAGTTTTGGTTAAACATATGTATATAGGAAACTTTAGAAACCAAAACGGTATTTTTCCAATTGAAAACTCTTTTGTATTTTTTCAAAATGAAAACTCTTTTATTAGAACTCATATAAATCTTGTGTGTGAGTGTATATGATATACTTGAGCAATCCACCAACTATTCTATGCTTTAACATTTTATCTAAAACAAAATATTAACAAAAATAAACTTAGATACATCTTCTCTTGAAGGGCTTCACTTGAAGTCTTCTTCTCCTTCTTGACTTGGTCCAAACTTGATCCAATGAGCTAGACTCCTCTTGAGTGCTTGATGTGATCTTGATGTACAGCTTTTGAATTAACACGTACTAGCTCTAAAACTTGACTTTAAATCCTTTGTTGAGCTAAACACTTACTAAGATCTTGATTACAAATCTGAGACTGAATAAACACAAGATCATTAGTACTATAACTACATGAGTTAATCATCATCAAAACTAGAGTGATGGGCCTTTGGGCCAATAATCTCCCCTTTTGATGATGACAAAATCATGGAGTTTATATATATGCATGGATTAAAGTAAAGCTTCAAGAAGCTCCCCTTTAACTCATGCATAGCAATAAACAAATATATATGGCAATGAAGTACATGAACTAATCAAACATATATGCATCAATAGGGTGAGAGAAACATCAAAAGTTCTTTTTCCAAAAAACGTTCTCCCCCTAATTCTTCCTATTTTGTAATCATAAGATGCATAAACTCAATATATGCAAACACTCAAATATGCATATATAAATTCAAATCTTTCTCCCCCTTTTTGTCATCATCAACAAAGGGGTAAAAACCAAATCAACAATAAAGATATATATGTGATACATTCATGAAGAGAAGACGCTAAGTTAACTTCCCTACATACATGCATATATGAAGAAGATTGACAAGCCTAATTCACATACGCATAATATACAATGCATAAGTGGATATGTGAAGCTCCCCCTACACACGTGCATCACATAAAGAAGATGTCAAGCTCCTTAATATAAGATACACTCAACATGAATCTATATGTAGAAGAGATGTTAAGCTCCCCTTGATATAACAATACATATCAAAACCATTTTTAAGTTACTTTAAAACAATTTTCTGATCTCTTAAATCAAATTTTGAGATATCATTTGTACATAACAAAATTTTAACATACCAATTGTTACAAACAATATAAATTTTGAATTTGTCTTAAATCAACAAATCAATTTGAGATATCCCAAGATTTTAATAACATATGAAATAGGAAATTTGCGATACCAATTGAAATTGAAATACTTGTACATTTTGATACCAATGAAAGAAAATATTTTATACTTTATAATACTAATGAAAAACATAAACCAATCTTTTTGGTTAAACACTAAAATCATTTTACAATATAGATACCAAATAGAGAATAATATCAATTAATATTCTTGATACCAATATTGAAAATGAACATATACCAATTTAAAATAATTTTCATTAAGAGCGTATGATACCAATTAAAAAATTAATATCATTTTTCAATCATTTTTCATAAACAGTGGGAGTAGAATACCAATTGAAAGTACAATCGATTGAAAACTAAAACATTAAGTTCTCTCCCCCTTTATGAAATCCCATGAAAACGATGCATAAGCTTGTATGAGATACCAATTTAATAATTATCATTAAGGATAAAATAACTTAGCATAACAAAATTTGTGCTTAAAGATATAGAGATATAGTAAGCACAATCAAAACACATATATATGTATGAAAATTAAATATCAATATCGAAATTGATACTATTGAAGTTGAAACATACATATATAGAAACAATATGACTATACAAAATAAATATCAATTGTGATAACCATTGAATACAGTGAGGATCAAGTGTTATAACACATACTCCCTACCACCCATTTCATGCAAATGTTTAAATAGATTTTCAATAATGCATACAAGGTATGGTCGCCCAACAAACCGCCCTTAGGGGTTGGTTGGGGTTTTCAAAAACAGAGTTTTGAGAAATATTTTAGCATTGAAAACACTACGAAATGAAGATAAATACTAGTTAAAATAATTTTTAAAAAACTAGTTAAAGATCCTTCAAAACATGAAAACAAATCATATGTATCTCATGAATCATAGCTACGTACACAAGTATTGTCACTCAAGATCGATAAAGCTCAAAAATGCTCATGAATATAGTCATGAGAAAATAAATAAAATGTGAGTGCACAAGCATCATGTAATAGCATTTTCATGAAAATAATCAATGAAGCTCAACATCAATCATGTGAAAATCATGACAATTCATTTTTCATTTAAACAAACTTCTAGGTATATGTATGCTTTTATCTAAAGCTAACAATATGCATACATATCCCAAACATAAAAGAGTCTATGATATAATTTGCATGAAGGCAAAAGACTCAAGGTATACATGTATATTTATTAGTTTTGGACAAAGATTACATATACATGAGGCAAAACAAAATAGGCAAAACAAGTATAAATGAGGGAATCATCAAACTAGGCTATACATGTGCATGTAGTGAGTACAAATGAACAATGAAGTGCAAACATATATGAATCAATGTTGCTCATTAATTGTACAAGTATATACACAAGTTTTGACAAAACTACATCTAAACAAGTATTTACCTCATGAAATACAAAACATGATTATTTTGTCATAAAACTAAAACATACTAAAGATCATTAAATATAAAAGCATGTAAACTAATGGAGTTTTAGAGATAGTTACCAACCAAACGAACTATACTCTAAGTCTCCAAAACATGTGACCTTCCCACCAAAGCTCCTTAATAGTGGTACATCAAATGTATGTCCATCAAGTCCATGTGCATCCACCACCAGGCACCAAACCTCTCACGTCATGTAGAGCCCCACCTAATCAAACAGATAAGGTGGGATTTTGGTACCCATTTTCTTTTGGGTCCTTGGGGGTTAGCATTATAAGGAACCTAAACATTCTTGTTAGAAAAATTAATAGAATTTAATCTATCAAAACAAATTTTGCTATGTGGACTTTCCGGCCGCAATGTATACACTTGTACACTCTAGTATGCATAGAGTATGAGTGTGATCATGACGTGCAAAGTGTTCATATGCATGTTGTGGGTGACGTGCATGAGCATGTGGTGCTTGTTTCCTTTGAAACAAGGTTTCTAATCTAGAATGGTTAAAAGTACATTTGCTCAAAGTTGAGCTCAACAATCTATTTTATTTTTCAAAAATTTAAACTTCATTTTTATCAATGGTTGTGGCATGAAAAGCATGATCACATCTTTTTCTTTTAGGAAACATTTTCTTTTTCTTTTGAAATATTTTTCTTTTCAAAGAGATGTTTTCATTCAAAGCAATTTTCTTTTCTTTTTCCACCAAAATAATCTTATTTTTCAAAGCATTGTTTCCTTCACAAATATCATTTAGTTTAGAAAACAAGGAATTATTTTCATTTTTCAAACATTCATTTTCTTTTGAAATGTTTTCAAATTTATTTTGAAAAGAATCCATTTCTTCTAAATAGAATCAAACTTCTTTTTCAAATTTTTATTTCTTCTTTTAAGCAAATCATATTTTCAAACAGATTTGTTGACAAAAGATGCAAGTTCATCATATGGCATATCAACATCCCTCTTCTAAGCTCGGATTCGGAGTTTACGTCAGGGGGGTTTATCCCCTTGGATCATGTAGCATACGTTGGAAGCCTCACTTCTAACATCCGAGTCGCTCCCCGCATAATATTGTTCGCCAAGGGAGAGTATGGTGTTCCATACTACAAAAGCTGAATCAAAGTAGCAACTCTACTTAAATATCATCATTTAGAGTTGACTTTAAAGCATAGATGGTTTTTGCATTAGCCTCAAGATGTTTTGCCATTTAAACAATAGGAATCTTTAAACAGTGGCAAATAAACATGAATCCCTAAGGCTTTGAGGTATAATGACATCTTAACTTTCCAAGTTTTGATGTTAAGAATATCAAAAGTGGGAGGTGACATGAAATCCATCTGTGTGTACAAATATTGTGATTAGCTATAAAAAGGATCTTTAACTCAAGGTTTTTAGAACCAATCAAGAGCGCGTGACTCTAATACCAATTGAAATCACCTAGGGGGAATAGGTGACAAAGCAAATCTAATGGTCAATTAATGCGGAATTAAACTATTTATGCAAACTATAAATTCTAATTCACAACACATGATTATGAAATGAAGAACAAGAGAATTACCGTGTAGCTTGTGGCTAACGGGTCGTGTCCACGAGGAGGAATACGATGAAAGCTTTCGATGTTTTATTTTAGAAAGCTAAGAATGTGCTAGTTTTTTTTATTGAAAAGAGAGTGGAGAGAAGGGAAATGATTAAAAGAAAATTGCAACGTTGGAGAAGGCTTTGGAGAAGGTGATTTAAAAAAAATTTTGAAAATTATTTGGTTGTTTTAAATATAAGAAGGAAAGATCTGGGCTCACTAATTTTATTTTACTTCACTACTTATCTCAAGAAATATTTTTTAGTGCATCACTTTTATCATAGGCAAAAGTGCTTAATTTCTTTTAGTGTTCCAGTAAACAAATGAGATGATTTCGGATCAAATCTTGAGATCTTTCTTAACACAATATTAAAATAGATGTTAAACCTCAAGCGTGAGGAAGCAAGTATAGAATAAAAACGATTTAAAAATAGTTGTGCCTTGAAAATCTAAGTTTTAAAGAAGAGTATCATCATGAGCTTTCAAGAATAAAATTTAACTTTAGACATTATGATTCAAGAGAGTTCTTCCATCAAATTCAATCGAGAGAGAGGAGGTAGAAAACATCAATTAGTGAGCCCAGAAAACGATTTAGCTACTCATTATGAATGAAAAGAAACAAGAAATTGACAATTAAACACAAATATACCGAATTCAAGTTGAGCTGGAACGGCAAGTAGAAGCTCCTTTGATTGTCACTTCAAAGACGAATTACACACTCAATTCCACTCTTCTCTCTTTTCTGGTCTAAACCAAAAAAGAATAAAGAGGAGATACAACTTCTCCAAGCTATCTAACAATGTTTCTAAACCTTAAAAATGAACAATAAATTTAATCCTAGTCCTCACTCCTTTTTCAGTACAAAACCCAAGCTTTTATAGGCAAAAACCCAGAGGGCAGGGAGTGAGGAGATAAGGGGAGCAAACGCTAAGCCGCGGATCTGCGGCCTGGATGTGGCCAACACATCCAGGTGGAGAATTGGTTGGCGTGGATTTAGACTCCCTTTTGTCTTGCTGGTTTCACTGTTGCAACTCCCAAATTTAACGAAACGATCTTTGATTTGTTGGCTTCAACCGCTTGATTCAAGAAGATTCATTTCGACCAATTTTCAACCTCTCTGATTTGCCAAGATCTGCCCTGATTCCCTGATTTCGAATTTATTCTGAATTAAATGGGATTTTGGGCTCGTTTCTCTAGCTTATCCTTTAGCAATGGGCCTGCATTTTATAAAGAATAATAGGACTTATTAATATGATTTAATTAGATAACAAGCATGGAAATGTGACAATATGTATGCACTATATGTGACTGATCACACCCCCACACTTATCTTTTGCTCGCCCTCGAGCAAAATATCAAAACTAATCTTAATCAATTATTGGACCACATTCGCAGATCACTCGATTGCACTGAGCATGTGCAACAAGCCGTTAAACCTCTAGATTACCCCTAGAGGACGAGTTTTGTCTCGTGAAGGTTTTCAGTGGATTGCACCCACAAAATACATAAAGAAAGAGAAAAAAGTTAGTGTTTTTGAAAAGCATTTTGAAAAGAGAAATATTTGAAGTATATTTGTGAGAGTTTAATTAATCTATAAGTTATAGGAATATCAAATTTTTCATTCCTAAACTTAGTCTCCATTCAAAAACATGTCATCAATCAAAGTAAGGAGTCAAATTATCTTTCTCATTTAGTCTATAACTTTACGTTGAGTCATATGCATCATCGTGACTGTGAAGTTTGACTAAGGGTTCTTTAACATTAACTCCTATGCCTTATTTATATTTATTTTTGGTGGTATTTATTCCTCAATTCCATTAGGCTTTCTAATCTGCCCATGTAACGAGCCTTTAGTCAGTGACACCAAATCGGACAGTTTTAGGGCACCAGGTGAGAAAACACCCCTAAGGACTTAAACACTCGAGCAGACAAGGCCACGAAACTAAGGTTTTTATTTATAAAATGTACCCCTTTTAGGCGTGAATACTTATGCTTCATGAGACATAGATACCCAGCTTAATCAGAGGATATATATATATATATATATATATATATATATTATATTATATATTATATATAATATATATTATATATATTATATATTTCAAACTTATCTAATTATCTTTTACATAAATACCAAGGTTTGCTTAGGACAAAGCACCTGACTAATCAATAATTAGATTTCTTTATTTTTTTTTATATAGAATTTTTTTTATAAGGCATAAGAGTCTTTGTTTTTGAACCCTAAGTGTGTAAGTGTATAAAGTGTGCATATTTCATCAAGGTAAAGATCAAGGCTAAATTACTTTCACAAATTTTCTTTCTAACCCTAAAAATCAAACAAGTCATCTTATTTTGACCAAGTATAAGAATTTCTAATTATGATTTTCCTATTCCTTAAAATTGACTTAATCTCTTACAAAAAATATATCAAAATATTGTTCTTTCCTTTCAAAAAGTTTTTATATATATATTTCTCTTTTTTTTTATAGTTATACTAGTCATGTTAGAACCCTCCCCCACACTTATCTTATGCATTATCCCCAATGTATGAAAGAAATGTATAGATGCATGAAGAGAATGTAAAAGAGGTGCAAATATTATACAAAAATATGTACAACATCAAGTTTCTCTCACACCTAGATCTTTTCGGTCTCATCCGCTAGCTCTCTTCTCATCATTCCAATGGGTCCTCTTTAAAGGGCATAGTGGGGAGGCCAATTTTTTTTGTCATTTTAGCTCTCTTCCTCCCCAGTCTCACCTTCTTTAGGTGTTTCTTCCTCATATGACTACATTCATTATTCAAAATTGATCCCCACTACACTTCTTAGTTGGAACTTCTTCATTATGAATGCCTAAGAATTCAAACTCAGTTCCATATATCTCCTCAAAGCTTAGGTCAACACTTTCCCTGGAGATATGTAATTAACCAAAATATCCCTAGTTGGTTCATCCAAACACATGAGTTCTTCTTCGAAGAGGTTTTCAAAGAGTGTGTCAATCGGAGGTTCTTGAATTATATTCTCATACGATAGATTATTGGTTGGCTCATCGAAAGTGAAGATATTCAAATCAAATTTCCCTTTTTTAAAGGGTACTCTGACATTAGGATCTCCAACATATGCCTTCTCATCAAGATAATCGCATTCATTCTTAAATAATTCATTAAGAAACAATAACTTATTCTCTAGACCTTCACTCTCTTCATCACAATTATTTTTAACAAAATTTACCTCAAATGTTTGGTTTCTTATCTTACGAGGTTGTTTTCTAGGTTGAAGACATTGACTTCTCTAGTCATGTCCCTAAAGGTTAATCTCATAGACCCATTCCTACAATTGATAATAGCATTAGCAGTAGCAAGGAATGGGCACCCTAGGATAACAGAGTTTGAGCCCTAGGATTGGACACAGGTTGTGTCTCAAGAACTATGAAATCAACTGGGTAGATAAACTCCCCGACCCGGATAAGGACATCATTAATTTTTCCCTCTGGAACTTTCACTGAACGGTCAGCCAGTTGGATAGTGACGCGAGTTGGACTAAGATTGCCCAACCCGAGTAGTTGATAACTGAGAATGGAAGCAGGTTGATACTTGCTCCCAAATCAAGAAGTGCATACTAATCTCGGCTTGTCCTATAGTGCAGGCAATGGTGGGACAACCCGGATCCTTATACTTGATAGGGATCAGACCCGATAGTAGCTCACTAATGTTTGTGGCTAAGAAGACTTTCTTGGGTACATTAGTATTTCTCTTCTTAGTGCACATGTCCTTAAGAAATTTTGCATAGGATGGGACTTGCTGGATGGCATCAAGGAGTGGCACATTTATCTTCACTTGGTTAAATATCTCAATTATCTTATCCATGTGTGAATTTTGCTTGTAGTTCTTTAGCCTATTAGGAAATGGTACTATAAGCTTGTACACCAGACTGGTTGACTTATCTGTTTCAGATTCGTCAGATTTGGAAGGCTTGGGATTAGATGAGGTGGATGCTGGAGTGTGATTGTGCGGACTAGGATTGGGTGGTGTTGACACTTGGTTATCAAATTTCTTTCCCGACCTCAATGTATGAACAGCATTACATTGATTCAATGATCGATCCTTAACCAAATGAGCTTGTTGTGAATTCCTTAGATTCATAATTGGTTGACTGGGCAAGGTACTCTTTTGCCTCTCATGTTATGGACTGCTAAGTGGCTCATTTGACCCTCTAACCTCTGTATTGTTTGCATGAGGGAATCTTGGTTCTTCATGTACCTTTTCATATTTCTCTCAAAGTCAGTCATTCTCCTTTCAAGCTGAGGATTCTGAAAGGAAGGTTGTGGAGCTTGGTTGGGAAAATTTTGTTGATAGTGTGAAAATTGTTGGGAGAATTGTGAGAAAGTTGGGTTGATGATTGGAAAAATTATTGGAATGATGAAAGTGGCTTGCATGGTTTGACCGTGGGTGGTCATTATTTTATTGGCTCCATGAGAAATTTGGGTGATTTCTCCAGCCAGGATTGTACGTTGGAGCGTAAGGATCATTGTTCGGCCTTAAAAAGGCCGCATTCATCGGTTCAGAAAGGAGTTGTTGAGCTTGAAATACAGAACACTCCGCAAACACATGATTCATGGCCTGACAGTAAGTACAACGCAGAGTTGGAAATTGGTTCGGGCTGACTTGATTGACAGGACTTGGTTCCTTAGTCTCTAAAACTTCCAGTCTTCTCGCTAGGTTAGCTAACTTAGCCTCGTTAGCTATGGATGATTCAATTGAATGGAGACCTCCTCTTGAGGAGATAGAGTTTGGATTCCTAGAGCTTTCACTAGTAGGTTCCCATTAGATAGTCTTTTCAGCTAGATTCTCATATAAATCCCATCCTTTATGCTCATCCTTCTGCAAGAATCCCCCTTAGCACATACTTTCTAAGAGGGTCTTGGTTGAGTAGTCTAAACCGTCATAAAGAATTTGGCATTGTCGCCATTTTTCTATTCTATGATGAGGACATTGGATAAGGAGGTCTTTGAAGCGCTCAAAGTACCTCCAAATGGTTCACTAGGTTCTTGCTTGAACTGCATGATGTTTTTCCTAACGAGAGCGGTCTTGTGAATTGGATAGAATTTCTTCAAGAAGACCTTGATAAAACCATCCCAGGATGTGATAGAGCCAGCCGCTAAGCTGTAGAGCCATTTCTTGGCTAAGTCCTTAAGAGCAAATGGGACAAAGCTCAACCTAATAGTATCATCTGCAAGGTGTGAGATTTTCATCATTAAGCATACTTCTTCAAATTCTCTTATGAAGAAATAAGTATCTTCGGACTCTAAGCCATGGACTTAGGGAGTGTATTGATGAACTGTGGCTTAAGCTCAAAGTTGTGTTCACCAACCGATGGAAGTTAGATGCAGGATGGAAGTGATGTTCTAATAGGATAGAACCTATCCTGCAAAGATGTCGGCTGATCCATAACCGAATCTGGTCTTGGTTCGAACTTGGGTGGTGATATGTTTTTAGTTAACCTAGATGAATTAGGTTTTCTTGATCACACTCGCACACACAAACACAATCACAAACAAGTTCACCAATAGTCAAGAAGAGAATACAACCAAGCCTAGTCTAAGGTAACCTTGACCTAGACAATTCCTAACTGGTTGATTGTCCATTGGAGGTATAATGCAGACTTTGACCACAAACTAATCAGCCAGGTCAGGGCAAGATTGGTGGGAGGTTATCTGTCAAAGACGTTCCTTAATTAAGTAACCACCAACCTTCCGGCTTTCGGCCCTTACCCCTTCCTAGACACCGATTTGGCAGGAGTCAAATTCTAACACCTTCCTCATTAGGAAATCTCCTAGTGAGTTCGAGATGTCCCTAAGGCCAACGTCTATCAGATTTTACTTAGGCTTAGGTTGTGCGTGCTTCGAGATGGTTTGTGGGCTAAGGAAGGGTAATGACTTCCCCACCTTATCTTGATTTGAGTTTTGCCCTTAGAATTGATTTGTGCAAAGTGTGCAAGATATAGAAAAGTGGCATTCAAAAGCAAATATCACCCAAGAATGTTTCCTAAACTATATGCTATGCATTTGTACCTTGTCTCCAGCTATCTTCAACAGTAATTGTAAGATAAACGTAATTAGACAAATGCCTAGAATGCAAGTCTAAACATTTTTTAAGCAATTAATAATCACTCAAATTACTATTGGATTAAAACAGTGATTGTGAATAGCAGATATAGAAGGAATATAACACACAAAAACTTAATTTTTGCAAGCAATATGTCCTGCAAAAAGAGTTTTAGTAGATTAACAAAAATTTTAACTTTTGCAACACAATTTCTTGAAATTCGGTTTCCTACTTTCGAGAGTAGGGGCACAGAATAGCAAGTCTTCTCTTGCAAAGCTTGAATGCTAAATCTGAATTTTGAAGTCCCTGAAATAAGAAACCAAACTTGTTAAAAAATAAATACACCGTTCTCTCCCCGGCAACGATGCCAAAAATTGATTGTAAAATTAAAGAACAAGAGAATTACCGTGTAGCTTGTGGCTAACGGGTCGTGTCCACGAGGAGGAATGCGATGAAAGTTTTTCGTTATTTTATTTAGAAAGCTAAGAATGGTGCTAGTTTTTTTATTGAAAAGAGAATGGAGAGAAGGGAAATGATTAAAAAAGAAATTGCAACTTTGGAGAAGGCTTTGGAGAAGCTTATTTAAAAAAAAAACTTTTAAAATTGTTTGATTGTTTTAAATATAAGAAGGAGAAAATCTGGGCTTACTAATTTTATTTACTTCACTACTTGTCTCAAGAATATTTTTAGTGCATCACTTTTATCATAGGCAAAAGAGCTTAATTTCTTTAGTGTTCAAGTAAAACAAATGAGATGATTTTGGATCAAATCTTGAGATCTTTTTTACACAACATTAAAAATAGAATATTAAACCATCAAGCGCGAGGAAGCACGTATGGAATAAAAATGATTTAACAATAGTTGTGCCTTGAAAGTCAAAGTTTTAAAAGAAGAGCATCATCATCATGAGCTTTCAAGAATAAAATTTAACTTTAGGCATTATGATTCAAGAGAGTTCTTCCATCAAATTCAATCGAGAGAGAGGAGGTAGAAAACATCAATTAGTAAGCCCAGAAAATGATTTAGCTACTCATTACGAAATGAAAACAAACAAGAAATTGACAATTAAACACAAACATACCGAATTCAAGGTCAGTTGAATGGCAAGTAGAAGCTCCTTTGATTGTCACTTCAAAGACGAATTATACACTCAATTCCACTCTTCTTTCTTTTCTGGTCTAAACTAAAAATAGAATAAATAGGAGATACAACTTCTCCAAGCTATCTAACAATGTTCCTAAACCCTAAAATGAACAATAAATTTAATCCTAGTCCTCACTCCTTTTTCAGTACAAAACCCAAGCTTTTATAGGTAAAAACCCAGAGGGCAGGGAGTGAGGAGATAAGGGGAGCAAACGCTCCCCTTATCTCCACCACAAGCCGCGGATCTGCGGCTTGGGCCGCGGATCCGCGGCCTGGATGAGGCCAATTGGCCACATCCAGGTGGAGAATTGGTTTGCGTGGATTTAGACTCCCTTTTGTCTTGCTGGTTTCACTGTTGCAACCCTCAGATTTGACGAAATGATCTTTGATTTGTTGGCTTCAACCGCTTGATTCAAGAAGATTCATTTCAACCAGTTTTTAACCTTTCTGATTTGCCAAGATTTGCTCTGATTCCCTAATTTCAAATTTATTCTGAATTAAATGGGCTTTTGGGCTCGTTTCTCTTCCCTTTCCTTTAGCAATGGGCCTGCATTTTATAAAGAACAACAGGACTTATTAATATGATTTAATTAGATAACAAGCAAGGAAATGTGACAATATGTATGCACTATAATGTGACTGATCAACACACCAAGTATAACACAAGAGTGTAGCCGAATTCCCCGTGAAGGGCTCTGGACTAACTCCTCAAGATTCCTCTAGATAAGAGTTGAGGTGCCGCTTTGGCTCTCTTTGTTGAATACAAGTGTGAGCAAACAATTCCCAAGCATATAACAATATAAGCACAAATATATTAAGCAAGTAAAGATATGAGCAATAAGCATAAGCAAGATATAAAGACAAGTGAGAGAGAGAGAGCAATCGCAAACACGGGAGATTTGTTTCGAGGTTCGGGCACACTTGCTCTACGTCCCCGCCTTCAACACTATGAAGGATTTCCACTAAAAACCAATCTCACCGGATCACTCGGTGCCGCAACACCTACAAGCGAGTTCATACTAGAACTTTTTTGGACTCTCTAGTCCCTCTCTTGTTCCTGCAAGAACTACACACCGCAAGCCCACTAGCTTGCCGAGGCCGTACCTCTACGACGAGCTCTCACTAGAACTCGAAACACCGCGAACCCGCAAGTCCGCCTCCTCAAAACAAGAATGAGAACTTTGGTGATCACAACACTTTGATCACTGATTGCTAAAACAAATGAAACAACCAACGAAGTTAAGAATGTACCGTGTAGCTTGTGGCTAACGGGTCGAGTCCACGAGGAGGGATGCGATAGAAGCGTTTCGGTGAAGTAAATAGAAAACAAAGAAGTGTGTTAGTTTTTTTTTAAGAAAAAGAGAATGGAAGGAAAAGAGATGAAAAAGAGATATTTCAGCTTTCAGAAAAGGATTTGGAGAAAGTGATTTGTAAAAAGCTTTAAGAGTTGTGATGTTGTTTTAATAATATGAAATCAAATCTGGGCTTACTATCTTCATACTCAATTGTCATTCTTCTCTTAAAATATTAAGTCCCTCGAGTTCATTTGCAAAACTTAAGGTTGATTCTTTTTAGAGAGCTTTGAGTAAAGCACATAAGATGTAGAGGGGTTGAGTTCTTTATCTTCAAGAAAGAGTTGGAATCAGATGTTAAAACATAAAGCGCGAAGAAGCAAGAATGAATTAAGAATGATTCACAAGAAGATCAAGAGAGAATAGTGAATTCAACTATCTATTCCCATCCTCATGTGCCTTCAAGAACACTTTCAAAAAGAAAGGCTTATAAGGGAGGCATGCATATGAGTCATCGGGACTTTTTCTTTTAAAAACAGAGGAGAAGAAAACAAGAGAGAGTAGATAGCTAGCCCAGAAAACCTTTTAGTTATTCATGGAAAACAACAAAGCAAGAATAAACATGCGCAACATACCGAAAACACGAGTGGAGAAAAGATGGCTTGCTCTTGTATTGCTGTCACTTCAATCTTTGATTACAAGCTCTCATTCCTCTCTCTCACAAGCTTTTTAAACAGAACTACAAAGTAAACAACAGAGTTACAACTTTTGTTCTAACTAACAATGAACCTAGATCCTAAGAAAATAAAAACAAAGTTTAATCCTAGTCTTCGCTGCTTTTTGCTCTGCTGAAAGCCCTTTTTATAGCCAAAACCTGTAGAGATAGGATCCCGGGATCGTTGGGGGAGCAAACGCTCCCCCAACTGACTTCAGTTGGCCGCGGAAACGCGGCTTGGGCCGCGTTTCCGCGGCACTGTTGTGGCCAGTTGGCCACACCAAGAGGGGGAGGCTTCCATGTTTGAAGGGGATCTCGGATCTTCAGCTGGTTTCTTTGTTGCTGCTTCGACCGTGGACTGAATCAGCTTTTGATTTCCTTAGCTTTGATTCCTCGATTCAAGGAGGGATTTTCTCAACCCCTTGATAGCCCAGATTTCTTCACTTCGAATTTAATCTGAATTAATTCAGAATAAAGTGGGCTTTTGGGCTTGTTACTCTTTTATTTCTTTGAGCATTTGGGCCTGTATTTAGCAAAGGAAAAAGACACTTATTAATATCATTTATTAGCATACAAGTGTGGTAAAGTGACAACATAAATGCAATGTATGTGACAAATCACACCCCACACTTATCTTTTGCTCGCCCTCGAGCAAAAACATTAGACTAACTAGAATCAATTATTAGACCACTTTCGCAGGTCACTCGATTGCACTGAGCATGTGCAACAAGCCGTTAAACCTCTAGGTCACCCCTAGAGGACGAGTTTTGTCTCGTGAGGGTTTTCAGCGGATTACACCCACAAAATCCAAAAGAGAAAAGAAAGGGTTAGTATTTTCGAAAAAGCAAAATTTTTTTTTTTTTTTTTATTTATTTTTTTTTTTTCAAGGAGGAAATATTTGAAGTATATTTGTGAGATCTTAAGTAATCTATAAGTTATAGGAATATCAAATTTTTCATTCCTAAACTTAGTCTCCATTCAAAAACATGTCATCAATTAAAGTAAGGAGTCGATTTGTACTTCTCATCTAGTCTATTAATTTACCCTGATTCGTATGCACCATCGTGACTGTGAAGTTTACTAAGGGTTCTTCAACATTAACTCCTATGCCTCATATTTATTTATTATTATTTTATTTTTATTTTTTTTTTTTTGTGAATTTTTATTCTCAATTTCATTAGGCTTTCTAATCTGCCCATGTAACGAGCTTTCAGTCGGTGACACCTAAACCAGACGGTTTTAGGGCACCAGGTGAGAAAACACCCCTAAGGACCTAAACACCCGAGCAGATAAGGCCACGAAACCAAGGTTTTTATTTATGCTATGTAACCCTTTTAGGCGTGAATACTTATGCTTCATGAGGCATAAATACCCAGCTTAATCAGAGGATACACATTATTTATACTAGGTACCCCTTTAGGCGTGAATACATATGCTTCATGAGGCATAAGTACCCAGATTAATCAGAGGATACACATTTTTTTTTTTTTTTTTCTTTTTCAAACTTGTCTAATTATCTTTTGCATAAATACTAAGGCTTGCTTAGGCCAAAGCACCTAGCTACTCAATAATTAGAGCTATTTTTTTTTTTATAAGGCATAAGAGTCTCTGTTTTCAAACCCTAAGTGTGTTAGTGTATTTTGTGTGCATATGTCATCAAGGTAAATATCAAGACTAAATTACTTTCCCAAATTTCTTCCTGACCCTAAAAATCAAACAAGTTATTTTATTTCGACCAAGTATAAGAAATCCTAATTATGATTCTCCTATTCCTTAAAATTGACTTAAATTCTTACAAAAAATATATCAAAATATTGTCTACCCTTTCAAAAAATTTCTCTTTTTTTTTTTTTTTAAAATTTATATATATCCATTTTTTTCTTTTTCTTTTTTTTTATATATAATATTTTTTTAATCAGCAATGTTAGAACCCTCCCCCACACTTATCTCATGCATTGTCCCCAATGTATGAAAGAAATGTATAAGTGCATGAAATAAAAATGGAAAGGAGGAAGTTACCGATACACTGGGTCAAAAAGACCCATTACCGTTTCATCTACCGGCACCGATTCCAAGAAAGTTTAAGGCGTTGACCATTTACCTTAAAGTCATTTCCATTCTTGGGGTCACTGATCTCAACTGCACCATGTGGAAACACGGTTTTTACAACGAATGGCCCAGTCCATCGTGATTTCAATTTTCCTGGAAAAAGATGAAGCCTAGAATTGTAGAGTAAGACTTTTGACCAGGGACAAAGGTTTTTCTTATGATGTGCTTGTCATGGAAAATCTTCACTCTATCTTTAGTGATCCTAGCATTTTCATAGGCCTCATTTCTCAATTCCTCCAATTCGGAAATTTGTAATTTCCGAAGGTCACCGGCCTTAGTCAAATCGAAATTCAACTGCTTGATTGCCCATAAGGCTCGGTGCTCTAACTCAACGGGCAAGTGACAAGGTTTGCCATAGACTAACCTATAGGGAGACATTCCTAAAATCGTCTTGAAAGCGGTCCTGTAGGCCCATAGAGCATCTACAAGTTTTAAGGACCAATCTTTCCGGTTTTGGCTCACAGTCTTCTCCAATATAAGCTTGACTTGTCTATTTGAAACCTCAACTTGCCCACTGGTTTGAGGATGATATGGTGTGGACAACTTGTGGGTTATGGCATACTTTCGCATAAGGGCTTCAAAAGACCTATTGCAAAAGTGTGTGCCATTATCACTGATGATAGCACGAGGCGTTCCAAAGCGGGAAAAGATGTTTTCTTTCAAAAACTTTATGACAACTTTGTTGTCATTAGTTTTACATGGAATGGCTTCTACCCACTTGGACACGTAGTCCACAGCAACCAATATGTATTGGTTCCCAAATGAGTTAGGAAATGGACCCATAAAGTCGATGCCCCAAACATCAAAGAGTTCTATTTCTAGAATTGGGTTGAGGGGCATCATATTTCGATGTGAGATCCTACCTACCATTTGGCATCTAGGGCACGTCTTGCAATATTCATAGGCATCCTTAAACAGAGTGGGCCAATAAAACCCACTTTGTAACACCTTTTCAGCTGTCTTGCGGGGACCAAAGTGTCCACCGCATGCAAGTTCGTGACAAAAGGACAGAACACTCCTAACCTCCTCATCGGGAATGCATCTCCTAATAATTTGGTCGGAACAGTACTTGAAAAGATATGGTTCCTCCAAAAGAAATACCGAACTTGGGATAAGAATCGGTAAACATCATTTTTGGACCAATGAGACGGAGTTTTGGTTTGTGACTAAGTAGTTCACTATATCAGCAAACCAAGGTTCCCTAGAGATAGCTAAGAGATGTTCATCAGGAAAATCCTCATTGATGGGTAATTCGTTGCATGGAGAATTGGGAATCCGTGAGAGATGGTCAGCAACGACATTTTCTACACCTTTCTTGTCTCGAATTTCGAGATCAAATTCTTGAAGAAGGAGGATCCAACGAATGAGTCGGGCCTTGGCATCCTTCTTCATCATGAGATACCTAAGTGCAGAATGATCGGTGAAGATGGTAGTTTTGGACCCTAGTAGGTAGGGACGAAACTTCTCTAAGGCAAACACTACTGCCAAGAATTCCTTCTCGGTCGTAGTGTAGTTCAGTTGAGCGTCATTGAGAGTCCTACTAGAGTAGTAGATCACATGCTGCTTGCTATCAGTGCGTTGTCCTAGGACAGCGCCTATGGCAAAATCAGAAGCGTCGCACATAATCTCAAACGGCTTAGACCAATCCGGGGCAGATATGATTGGTGCAGAAATCAGCTCTCTCTTAAGCTTCTCCCAAGAAGTGATGCAGTCAGCATCGAAAGTGAAGGACACATCCTTAGCTAACAGATTAGTCAAGGGCCTAGCAATTTTGCTAAAATCCTTGATAAATCTACGGTAGAAACCAGCGTGTCCTAGGAAGGATCTAATGTCCTTAACGCATTTGGGCATGGGAAGCTTAGCAATAACCTCGATTTTGGCTCTATCCACTTCTATTCCTTTCTTGGATATTTCATGACCCAAGACAATTCCATGTTTCACCATGAAGTGGCATTTCTCCCAGTTTAGTGTCAAGTTTTTCAGCACAACGTTGGAGGACGAGTTCAAGATGGTGGAGACATTGAGTGAATGAATCTCCGTAGATGGAGAAATCATCCATGAAGATTTCTAAGAAGCGCTCTACCATGTCAGAGAAAACTCAACGTGCAACGTTGAAACATTGCTGGGGCATTGCATAAGCCGAATGACATTCGACGATAAGCAAATGTCCCAAATGGACAGGTAAACGTGGTCTTTTCTTGGTCCTCAGGAGCGATAGGGATCTGGTTATAGCCCGAGTAACCGTCCAAGAAGCAGTAGTACTCGTGACCTGCTAAACGTTCAAGCATCTGATCAATGAAGGGAAGTGGAAAGTGGTCCTTACGAGTTGCAGCATTTAGTTTCCTATAGTCAATGCAAACTCGAATCTTCGTGGGAAGTCGAGTTTGAACCAACTCTTTGTTCTCGTTTTCCACTACGGTGAAACCAGATTTCTTTGGGACCGCGTGGACAGGACTGACCCATTGGCTATCCGAAATGGGATAAATTATCCCATTGTCTAAGAGTTTTATGATTTCAGCATGAACAGCCTCTTGCATTATAGGGTTTAACCTACGCTGCGGGTCTCTCTTGGGTGTGGCATCTTCATTGAGATGGATGCGGTGTTGAACGATGGTTGGACTTAATCCCTTGATATCAGTCATAGTCCACCCGATGGCTTCCTTATGTTTTCTTAGAATATCTTTCAAATCTTTTTCTTCCCCGTCATTTAAATGGGAGGCAATGATGACGGGAAAGGTCTCTTGTTCGCCTAGATAGGCGTACTTGAGATGCGCAGGAAGGGCTTTCAATTCTAAGGAAGAGGAAGGCTCACTAGAAGGACTAGTCAAATCTGTTGGCTCCATAGTTGGTGAGATCGGGTTTGAAGCCCAATTCACGGCAGAATCTACCACCTGATCGAGATTAAAGTCATCAGACTCTAACTCGAAGTCAATCTCCATTTCTGATTCCAATTCTTCCCCGTGTTCACTTGTCAAGTTCTCAATTTGGTTTACTTCAAAAGTTTGGTCCTCGATGTCACGGGGTTGTTTTCCTAGATGGAAGACATTGACTTCTTTAGTCATGTCTCCAAAGGTTAACCTCATAGACCCATTCCTGCAATTGATGATGGCATTAGCAGTGGCAAGGAATGGTCGACCTAGGATGACCGGAGTTTGAGCCCTACGATTGGAGTTGGACACAGGTTGTGTCTCCAAAACTATGAAATCGACAGGGTATATGAACTCCCCTACCCGAATCAGGACATCATTAATTTCCCCTTTTGGAACTTTAACAGAACGGTCAGCCAGTTGGATGGTGACTCGAGTTGGACTAAGGTCACCCAACCCGAGTTGTTGATAAACAGAGAATGGGAGCAAGTTGATACTTGCCCCCAAATCAAGTAGTGCACGACTAATCTCGGCTTGTCCTATTGTGCAGGCAATGGTAGGGCTACCTGGATCTTTGTACTTGACAGGGATAGGACCCGAAAATAGCTCACTAATATTAGTGGCTAGGAAGACTTTCTTAGGAACATTAGTCTTTCTCTTCTTGGTGCACATGTCCTTAAGAAACTTAGCATAGGAAGGAACTTGTTGGATGGCATCAAGAAGTGGCACATTTATTTTCACTTGATTAAACATCTCTATTATCTTGTCCATGTGCGGATTTTGCTTATTGTTTTTCAGCCTATTCGGAAATGGTACTATAGGCTGGTGCACCTGGCTGGCTGACTTGTCTTTTTCAGACTCGTCAGATTTGGAAGAGCTTGGATTGGATGAGGTGGAAGCTTGATTGTGGTTGTGCTGAATAGGATTGGTGGGTGTTGACACTTGGTTATCAACTTTCTTTCCTAACCTTAATGTATGCACAGCATTACATTGATTGAATGAAGGATCCTCAGCCAAATGAGCTTGTTGGGAATTCCTCGGATTGGTGACTGGCTGACTAGGCAGGGTACCCTTTTGTCTCTCATTCTGTGGGTTGGCTAGTTGGCTCATTTGATCCTCTAACCTCTGAATGGTTTGCATGAGAGTGTCTTGATTTTTCATATATCTCTCCATGTTCCTTTCAAAGTCAGTCATTCTCCTTTCCAATTGAGGATTGTAATACCCCGTTCCCGGAATACGTACTTAGTTGCGTATTCGGTTTTTCTATCGTATTTTTCGATTTACTTCCTATATTTGACCGATTTCAGTTTTAAAAATCATTTTCCAATATTATGTATTTTCAATGATTTTCTGGAATTTTCCTGAATTTAATTAAATATTTTCAAAACCGGTGTCGACCAGTGCCGCTGATCGATTCTCGGATTTTTAATTCACAAACAGTTAGGAATTTCTAGAAGGTCCTTTAGACTTTATTTCTTAGAATCATATTTCTATCTAAATACTTTTTCTGAGAATTTTATGAAATTATGAAAATTCCAACGGAGTCGGTAGATAACTGATTCCGGGATTTTTAGTTTTAAAACCATAAAGTATTTCTTCAAACGGATTTCACTATGAGTCTTCATATATTATTCTTGATTTTTGTAAAATTTGCGAGTCGTTCCGAGATACTTGAATTTCGGACGATTTCGGTATTTTCCGAAACGTTTTCCGCATCCTCGACTTAAACCCGGAATTTGTCTTTTCATTTTTAAATCCAAGAGAAAATATTTTCATTTATAATTTCCTTTCCTTTTTCCTTTTTCTTAATTTCCTTCCTTCCTCCACAACCACAAGCTTTTCCATTTTCCAAATTCCAAATTTTCCCAAAATTACAACCTCCACTCACTCCCACCTACTTCCTCAATTAATGCATCTCTCTCTCTCTCCCATGGCCGGCCAAGTGGCCAAGAAGAGGGACACTCATCCCCTCCCCTATTTACACAAAGCCCCCTCTCAATTACCTTATTTACACCTCCTTTACAAAATCACAATCCTATATAAACTTTCCTTTACATTTCTATTACTCTTTTCTTCACTTCAACAAAGAATTAGCCTTCACCATCTCCTCCTCCACCTCAACCTCAACTCAAACCCTAACCCCAAAACACCTAGGTCATCTTCTCCATCTCAAGCAACCACCACTTCTTTGGATTGGGATCGTCCGCAACATCGCCAAGGATCTAGTTGGTGATATCGTCGACTACGATCTTTTCGGAACTCGTAAAGCCTCGATTTAACCGTTCAAGGTGAGTATTTTTACTCACCAAGACTTGTCTAATTCCTAACACACTTGTGTTCTCATATCCTGTATATTTACATCTTCAAAATCATGTTTTTAGACATCAAACACAACCATCAGAAATTCTGTTCTGTATTCTGTTTCCCCAGTATTAGTCGACTTGACCTAGGAATTAGTCGACTAACCCATCTATTTTTGAAACGTAACCTTTTCTGGAACACAGTTTTAGTCGACTAATCCAGACTGTTAGTCGACTAGAAACCATTATTAGTCGACTAACCTTTCCTCCCTAGTCGACTACTTTTTCCTGAAATACAACATCAACTCTCTGTATCCCAGATTTAGTCGACTCAAGTATCTGTTAGTCGACTTGTAGTCATTATTAGTCGACTACCCTTTTTCCCTAGTCGACTAACTTTCCCTGAAACAGAATCTCAACTCTCTGGAACCCAGTTTCAGTCGACTAATTCAGACTGTTAGTCGACTAGAGACCCTTATTAGTCGACTAACCCTTCCACCTAGTCGACGAATTTAGGCTGTTTGTCTTAGTTGATTTCTTTTCTGAATTTAGATCTTATCATTTGTTCATGTGCTATGTATTATTGTTACTTGTGCTTCATGACTGATACCTCATGACATGTTACTTGATGGATCTTACTTCATATTACACCATGACTTGTTATTATATATTTCCACTTCATGACTTATTATTGTGTAGTCTCATTTCATAACTTGTTAATAAATGGATATCACCACTTATCATGCCATCACTTGAACCAAGCATGATACACTTGACTTTGTATAAAATGGACCAACTTATATTGGGTCGGGGGAAAACATGCGGATATCGATAGGTGTTCGTGTTTACAGTGGTTTTAGGAATGTTGTGCAACTCATGTTCCGGTCTGACCTGTGGGCCACCAGGGGACCGAGGGGAGTGCTTGCTCCTCTTCCTGAATACTAGCATGATAAAGGGCATACATAAGTCCCTCCTGTTAGCCTAGCGGCTGGCTTCCGTCACCAAGCAACGGAACAATCCTGGACCGTTATCCCGGCATGTACGGGATCCACTGTAAACATAGTTCGTCGATACAACCGCTGATTTCCAATAACAACCTTGCTTTACTAGGATATGGATCTATGTGAGCTGGGACGCTGGGTCACATAGCTAGATATCGTAGTAAGACAAGTAATAATAATAAGACATTAACTGTGGATCTATTGTATTCAGACTCTTACTCTTTATGTTTTCATTACCTACTGATTGATATTTATCTTACTGTTTCCCCCCTTACTTATTTATGTCTCTTATGCCATTTGGCTGTAGCCTGATTATTGTTATGAGGTCTTGACCCCCCTTGGATTTGCATATTCAGGTTCTGAAGCTTGGATCGAAGTGGAGCCATCCACAGAGGATCAAGCTTTCTTTAGTGAGCAGGCCGATTAGCTCCAGTCCTTGTGCCAGATCTCTCTTTTTGACTCACGGGATCTTCATCCTACTCGTGAGCATTTTGTATTTATATTGTATCTTTTGCTTTTGGACTTGGTTGTGATGTAATACACATGTAATGTGTAATACTTTATCATATTCTGTGATAGCTTTGTAGTTGTACTTTTCGGTTGGCATATGTATGGATACCACGCTTATTCGTGTACTCTGATTCTTGTTGTACTTATTGCTTAGCGTATATACGTGGGGGCACTTTCTGACCTGCGTATATACGTCGCAGTGACGTCTCCGTATCCGTGGGATCGGGGCGTTACAGGTTGGTATCAGAGCCTAGGCTCTCACACCTATAGTACAATCAAGCAGCAAATTAATGAGATTTGCTATTGCCAACTACAATGTACAAAGTTATCTAGTCCTTCTTGATCCCTTCTTGATTCCTTTCCTTGTGTCCTAAACTCCTTCCATTTTTCCAATTCCAGTTACCTTATCCCAATTCGGTATGGAGAGAAGGTCGGGTCGTAGCAACTCTGGACAAACATCAAATGGACCCACGGGAGAGAATGTGGACATTCTGAAGGTCATTCAGACGATGATGGAGAACCAGCAGCAACAGACGGAACTTCTTCGGCAAGAGTTAGCAGCTCCAAAGGAACAGAGGCCGGGGAATGTTTCAGACTTCAGACGGCTGCAACCAGCCATATTCACGGGTGAAGAGAAACCCCTGGATGCTGAGCAATGGCTGACGGACACCACAGACTTATTGAATGCAGCTCGAGTTCCAAAGGAGAACCAAGTGGAGGTCGCCAAGATTCAATTGAAGGATATAGCCAGAACTTGGTGGCTAGCTGAGGAGGCCAGATTGGAGACGCCTGTCACCTGGGACACATTCTCCAAGAGCTTTTATAGCAGATTCTTCCCTGCCACTGCTCAGAAGGACATGGAAGAGCAGTTCATCAGACTTCAGCAAGGGAATAGATCCGTGGATGAGTATGCCGCGGAATTTCTCAGACTTAGCCGCTTTGCTCTGTACATGGTAACTGATGAGGAGAAGCGGGCTAGTAGGTTTCAGCAGGGCTTGCAGATGGACATCCAAGTTTTCCTAATGCCCCAGCAGCTGAAGACTTATTCAGAGGTTCTCACCATAGCTCGAGAGGTGGAGCGTGGGCTAGAGAAAAAACAAGAGAACCAGATGAGGAACCAAGCCATGAAGAGGCCATTTGCACCTATGGGAAGAGGAGGCCCATACAGAGCAGCGAAGGTTCAGACTGTGAGGCAACCATTCAGACCAGCTCCTTACCAGACGGCCCAACCATTTTCCTTCTGCAGTTATTGTCAGAAACCAGGCCATATTCGTCAGAATTGCCGTAGGGCGAATGGGTTGTGCCTGGTGTGTGGTTCCCGAGACCATTCCATTGAAGCCTGTCCACACAGGAGAACGGGGATAGCCGGCCAAGCTTTGCCAGCACTGCAGGGACCGAATGGACAGAGAGCACTTCCAGGGCCACCGGGATAGAGGAATCAGGGACCGATGATCAGGAGAGTTCCTCCCCCTCCTCCCCAGCAAGCTATTCGCCCAGTCCAGAGAGGAGCTAGGACTGCTGCAGGGCGTGGAAGGGGTCAAGCCTTCAATTTGACAGAAGTAGAGGCTGAGACTTCTGAGGAGGTGATAACAGGTAATATCAGGGTGCATTCTAAACCTGTTTTAGCCCTCTTCGATTCAGGTGCTTCATATTGTTTATCTCAGATCATTTTGTGGCATTGCATTCCATACCTGTTAGATCTTTAGACCACAAATGGGAGATTAGTACAGGGAATGGAGTAGTCATATCTTCTAGAGTTTGTGCTGACTGTCCAGTAGAACTTTGTGATAAGACCTTGGCCATAGATATGCTCGTACTAGACACCAAAGGGTACGACGTAATCTTAGGCATGACCTGGCTCAGTCAATATTATGCAGTTATTGACTGTAGGGAGAAGAAGATTATTTTCAGGATCCCTCTTCAGCCGGAGTTCCAATTTAGTGGAGAAGTGAAGTCTACCAGAGAAAGACTCGGATGACTGCTTCGGAGGTTCAGAAGGGAGTACCGGTGTGGGATGAATTTCCAGGAGTGTTTGCTGAGATCTCAGGACTTCCGCCTGACAGGATGATTGAGTTCTCTATTGATACTGTGCCTGGAACAGCTCCTATATCCAAGGCTCCGTTCAGGATGGCACCGACGGAGTTGGAGATTCTAAAGAAGCAGCTGCAGGAATACTCTGATAAGGGATTAATTCGACCAAGTACTTCACCATGGGGAGCTCCAGTATTATTGGCCAATAAGAAGGATGGTGGTAAGAGGCTTTGTATTGATTATAGAGAATTGAACAAAGTTACCATCAAGAACAAGTATCCCTTACCAAGGATTGATGATCTGTTTGATCAGCTTCATGGAGCCCGAGTATTCTCTAAACTAGATTTACAGTCGGGTTACCATCAGCTTAGGGTGAGGAAAGAGGATATTCCGAAGACGGCATTCAGGACCCGTTATGGCCACTATGAGTTTCTAGTTATGCCTTTCGGAGTCACCAATGCCCCTTCAGTTTTCATGGATTTGATGAACAGAGTGTTCTCGCCCTACTTGGATCAGTTCGTTGTTATTTTATAGATGACATCTTGATCTATTCAAAGAGCAACAGGGAGCATGCAGAACACTTGAGGATTGTATTGCAGACTCTCCAGCAGGAGCAGCTTCATGCTAAGAGGAGCAAGTGTGACTTTTGGTTGGACAGTATAGCCTTCCTTGGACACATAGTTTCAGCGGAAGGAATTTCAGTTGATCCTAGCAAAGTCCAGGCAGTGAAGGATTGGCCAATTCCGAGGACGGTGACTGAGATTAAGAGTTTTCTGGGACTAGCCGGATATTACCGACGCTTTGTCCAAGATTTCTCTAGGATTGCAGCTCCGTTAACCCAGCTCACTCGGAAAGGAGAAAGGTACATATGGACAGAGGAATGTACTGCAGCTTTTGAGCAACTGAAGCAGAGACTCATTTCTGCTCCAATCTTGAGGACTCCCTCAGGAAGAGGGGGGATGGTCATATTCAGTGATGCATCAGGAAAAGGCCTGGGGTGTGTACTTATGCAACATGATCATGTCATAGCCTATGCATCTAGGCAACTGAAGACTCATGAGCGGAATTACCCAACTCATGACTTGGAGCTTGCAGCTGTGATATTTGCCTTGAAGATCTGGAGGCATTATCTTCTGGGAGATAAAGTGTTGATATACACGGATCACAAGAGCCTCAAGTATATTTCTCACAGAAGGAGTTGAACATGAGGCAGAGGCGGTGGCTGGAGCTGATGGCGGACTATGATATTGACTTGTAATATCATCCAGGCAAGGTCAATACAGTACCGGATGCACTGAGCAGGAAGCCAGAGAATAGAGTGCTTGTCCAACTTACTCAGCAGAAGGAGTTGATTCAAGACATCATCAGATTGGACTTGATGTTAGTTCGAGGAGTTGATAAGGCAGGACAGTTCATGACCTTGCAGATTCAGTCAACATTGATAGATGAGATCAAGGAAGCTCAAAAGGAAGATCCTAGATTGCAGCAATTCCGAGCCCAGGTAGAGGCTGGATTGAGGACTGATATCAGTATTCATCCGGATGGTGCATTATATTTTGCAGCAGGATTTGTGTTCCCCAAGGAGAAGTTCGACAGAAGATTCTAGCAGAAGCACACAGTTCAGCATATTCCATACACCCAGGGGGAAACAAGATGTATCAAGACTTGAAGAAGCAGTTTTGGTGGAATGCTATGAAGAGGGAGATAGCCCAGTATGTTGCCAAGTGCTTGGTCTGTCAGCAGATAAAGATAGAGCATCAGAGATCAGCTGGACTTCTACAACCTTTACCGATACCTGAATGGAAGTGGGAGCACATCACCATGGATTTTGTCACGGCATTGCCTCGCAGTCCTAAAGGTAATAATGCTGTATGGGTAATCATTGATCGCCTCACCAAATCAGCTCACTTCATACCATTCAGGGTAGGTCAGACAACAGAGGTTCTGGCAGACAAGTACATGAAGGAGATAGTTCGTCTGCATGGAGTTCCAGTTAGTATTGTATCAGACAGAGACACCAGATTCAGATCTCATTTCTGGGAAAGCCTCCAAGAAAGTCTAGGGACTCGTCTGAAATTCAGTACTTCATATCATCCTCAGACGGACGGACAATCTGAAAGGACTATCCAGATTCTTGAAGATATGTTGCGGGCCTGCATGATTGAATTCCAGGGATCATGGGAAGACCATCTTCACTTGGCTGAATTTTCTTATAATAACAGCTATCAGGCAAGTATCAAGATGGCACCATTTGAAGCATTGTATGAAAGGAAGTGTAGGTCACCGATTTGTTGGGATGAAGTCGGTGAGGGGAGACTTTTGGGGCCAGAGATCCTGATTCAGACAACAGAGAAAGTCAGGATTATCAGAGATCACCTCAGGGCAGCACAGAGTCGGCAGAAGAGTTGGGCAGACACACTGAGAAGGCCATTGGAATTCCAGACAGGGGATCATGTGTTTTTGAAGATATCACCTACAAAAGGAGTAATCCGGTTCGGTACTCGTGGAAAGCTTAGTCCGAGATATATCGGCCCATTCGAGATCTTGGACCGAGTGGGAGATGTGTCTTACAGGTTGGCGTTACCGCCATCTTTGGACGGAGTTCACAATGTATTCCACGTATCTCAGCTGAGGAAGTATGTGAAGGATGATAGTCATATCCTGGATCACTCCGAACTGGAACTACAACCGGATTTGTCATACCAAGAGCAACCGATGGCCATTTTGGACAGAAGTGTCAAGACATTGAAGAATAAGGCTATACCATTAGTGTTGGTGTCTTGGAACAGGCATGCGCCAGGAGAGGCCACATGGGAACGAGAGGATGTTATCCGTGAGCGTTACCCTCAACTCTTCACATCTTGATTTGGTAAACTCTTTCTTCTCATCCTTCTTTGTTGCTGCCTTTCACTTCCTGTTATCCTTCTTTGCTGTTACCTTTCACCTTATGAAATTTCGAGGACGAAATTTTTGTAAGGTGGGTGGATTGTAATACCCCGTTCCCGGAATACGTACTTAGTTGCGTATTCGGTTTTTCGATCGTATTTTTCGATTTACTTCCTGTATTTGACCGATTTCAGTTTTAAAAATCATTTTCCAATATTATGTATTTTCAATGATTTTCTGGAATTTTCCTGAATTTAATTAAATATTTTCAAAACCGGTGTCGACCAGTGCCGCTGATCGATTCTCGGATTTTTAATTCACAAACAGTTAGAAATTTCTAGAAGGTCCTTTAGACTTTATTTCTTAGAATCATATTTTCTATCTAAATACTTTTTCTGAGAATTTTATGAAATTATGAAAATTCCAACGGAGTCGGTAGATAACTGATTCCGGGATTTTTAGTTTTAAAACCATAAAGTATTTCTTCAAACGGATTTCACTATGAGTCTTCATATATTATTCTTGATTTTGGTAAAATTTGCGAGTCGTTCCGAGATACTTGAATTTCGGACGATTTCGGTATTTTCCGAAACGTTTTCCGCATCCTCGACTTAAACCCGGGATTTGTCTTTTCATTTTTAAATCCAAGAGAAAATATTTTCATTTATAATTTCCTTTCCTTTTCCTTTTTCTTAATTTCCTTCCTTCCTCCACAACCACAAGCTTTTCCATTTTCCAAAATTCCAAATTTTCCCAAAATTACAACCTCCACTCACTCCCACCTACTTCCTCAATTAATGCATCTCTCTCTCTCTCTCTCCCATGGCCGGCCAAGTGGCCAAGAAGAGGGACACTCATCCCCTCCCCTATTTACACAAAGCCCCTCTCAATTACCTTATTTACACCTCCTTTACAAAATCACAATCCTATATAAACTTTCCTTTACATTTCTATTACTCTTTTCTTCACTTCAACAAAGAATTAGCCTTCACCATCTCCTCCTCCACCTCAACCTCAACTCAAACCCTAACCCCAAAACACCTAGGTCATCTTCTCCATCTCAAGCAACCACCACTTCTTTGGATTGGGATCGTCCGCAACATCGCCAAGGATCTAGTTGGTGATATCGTCGACTACGATCTTTTCGGAACTCGTAAAGCCTCGATTTAACCGTTCAAGGTGAGTATTTTTACTCACCAAGACTTGTCTAATTCCTAACACACTTGTGTTCTCATATCCTGTATATTTACATCTTCAAAATCATGTTTTTAGACATCAAACACAACCATCAGAAATTCTGTTCTGTATTCTGTTTCCCCAGTATTAGTCGACTTGACCTAGGAATTAGTCGACTAACCCATCTATTTTTGAAACGTAACCTTTTCTGGAACACAGTTTTAGTCGACTAATCCAGACTGTTAGTCGACTAGAAACCATTATAGTCGACTAACCTTTCCTCCCTAGTCGACTACTTTTTCCTGAAATACAACATCAACTCTCTGTATCCCAGATTTAGTCGACTCAAGTATCTGTTAGTCGACTTGTAGTCATTATTAGTCGACTACCCTTTTTTCCTAGTCGACTAACTTTCCCTGAAACAGAATCTCAACTCTCTGGAACCCAGTTTCAGTCGACTAATTCAGACTGTTAGTCGACTAGAGACCCTTATTAGTCGACTAACCCTTCCACCCAGTCGACGAATTTAGGCTGTTTGTCTTAGTTGATTTCTTTTCTGAATTTAGATCTTATCATTTGTTCATGTGCTATGTATTATTGTTACTTGTGCTTCATGACTGATACCTCATGACATGTTACTTGATGGATCTTACTTCATATTACACCATGACTTGTTATTATATATTTCCACTTCATGACTTATTATTGTGTAATCTCATTTCATAACTTGTTAATAAATGGATATCACCACTTATCATGCCATCACTTGAACCAAGCATGATACACTTGACTTTGTATAAAATGGACCAACTTATATTGGGTCGGGGGAAAACATGCGGATATCGATAGGTGTTCGTGTTTACAGTGGTTTTAGGAATGTTGTGCAACTCATGTTCCGGTCTGACCTGTGGGCCACCAGGGGACCGAGGGGAGTGCTTGCTCCCTCTTCCTGAATACTAGCATGATAAAGGGCATACATAAGTCCCTCCTGTTAGCCTAACGGCTGGCTTCCGTCACCAAGCAACGGAACAATCCTGGACCGTTATCCCGGGCATGTACGGGATCCACTGTAAACATAGTTCGTCGATACAACCGCTGATTTCCAATAACAACCTTGCTTTACTAGGATATGGATCTATGTGAGCTGGGACGCTGGGTCACATAGCTAGATATCGTAGTAAGACAAGTAATAATAATAAGACATTAACTGTGGATCTATTGTATTCAGACTCTTACTCTTTATGTTTTCATTACCTACTGATTGATATTTATCTTACTGTTTCCCCCTTACTTATTTATGTCTCTTATGCCATTTGGCTGTAGCCTGATTATTGTTATGAGGTCTTGACCCCCCTTGGATTTGCATATTCAGGTTCTGAAGCTTGGATCGAAGTGGAGCCATCCACAGAGGATCAAGCTTTCTTTAGTGAGCAGGCCGATTAGCTCCAGTCCTTGTGCCAGATCTCTCTTTTTGACTCACGGGATCTTCATCCTACTCGTGAGCATTTTGTATTTATATTGTATCTTTTGCTTTTGGACTTGGTTGTGATGTAATACACATGTAATGTGTAATACTTTATCATATCCTGTGATAGCTTTGTAGTTGTACTTTTCGGTTGGCATATGTATGGATACCACGCTTATTCGTGTACTCTGATTCTTGTTGTACTTATTGCTTAGCGTATATACGTGGGGGCACTTTCTGACCTGCGTATATACGTCGCAGTGACGTCTCCGTATCCGTGGGATCGGGGCGTTACAAGGATTCTGGAAGGAGGATTGGGGAGATTGGTTAGGAAAGTTCTGTTGATAATTTGGAAAGCTTGGTGGATGGTTGGGAGAATTATGATGGAAATTGGAGAAGTTGGGTTGATGATTGGAAGAATTGTTACCTTGAAGGAAGTGGTTAGCATGATTGGATCGTGAATGGTCATTGTTGTTCTGACTCCATGAGAAATTTGGGTGATTTCTCTAGCCGGGATTGTATGTTGGGGCGTAAGGGTTATTGTTCGGCCTTGAAAAGGCCGCATTCATCGGTTCGTGGTAGGATTGCTGAGCTTGAAACACTGGGCATTCCTCAAACACATGGTTCATGGCTTGACAATAAGTGCAGCCCGGGGGTGAAAATTAGTTCGGGCTGACTTGATTGACTGGACTTGGTTCTTTTGTCTCTAGAGCTTCCAGTCTTCTAGCTAAATTAGCTAACTTAGCCTCATTAGCGATGGACGATTCTATGGAGTGGAGACCTCCTTTTGAAGAGATGGAGTTAGGATTCTTAGGGGTCTCACTCGTAGATTCCCATTGGATGGTTTTCTCAGCTAAATTTTCATACAAATCCCATCCCTCATCTTCATCTTTCTGCAAGAAACCCCCTTGGCACATACTTTCTAAGAGGGTTTTGGTGGAATAGTCTAAACCGTCATAGAGAATTTGGCATTGTCGCCATTTCTCTATTCCATGATGTGGACATTGGACAAGGAGGTCCTTAAAGCGTTCAAAGTATCTCCAGAACGGTTCACTAGGCTCTTGCTTAAATTGCGCCAACGGCGCCAAAATTTGATTGAGGCTAAACCTGCACACAAAATATGGAATTTCAGATCTTAAAAATAAACTTGTGCAAGTGCTCAATTCTTCCGCTATAGCAAGTGGCTATGCGGGTCGTGATCCACAAGGAGGGTTTTGCGATGGAAGCGTTACAGTTCTTTATTGAAATCTTTTAAGAAAATAAAATGAAGGTTCTTCTCTGTTTTTAGTTATGAAAATGAAAAAGAAAGTTATATTAAAGTTAGAAGAAAATGGAAGATGAAGAAGGTGGAAAAAATCAGAACATAATGAAGCGAATATGTACAAATGAAGTGGAGAAAAAAAAGAGTGATTTTGAAGAGATGGTGATTTAATTTACAAAAATGAAAGAAAGAAATAAAAGAGTTACTTACCTTCTTTTCACCAAAAGCTTACCTTGAGTTTTTAGCTTCGATGTTACCTTGAATTGGAGGCAAGCAGCGCATAGCCCATAAGAGTCGAATGTTGGTCTCTTTCACATTAAATCATCAAGATACGCAAGCATGAAATGATACAGAGAGACTCACAATTCCATCGTCATGAGCTATCGGTGGCACTCGCAAAGGCAAGGCTCTTTCGATGCTTTTAGACTCACTTGGAAGACAGTTGTACCAAAAAGAAAGGTAAAATAGAAAAGAAGAAGAAGAAGACTAAAAAGAAGTACATACACAAAAAGAACATCGATTTGATTTCATTACAATTAAAGAAAAGAAATAAGTCTTACACCGGTGTCACTCCAGCTCTAGCTTCAGTCTTGTTCTTCGATGAAAGTCGATCTCCTCTGAATTACATAAATGAAAACTAAAATTACATGAAAAGAAAGACTAAAAACCTAAACTAAGAAATGAAAACTAGGCTAAATTTCTATCTCTGCATGGTCATCTTCCTAATGAGAGCGGTTTTATGGATAGGATAGAATTTCTTCAAGAAGACCTTGATGAAACCATCCCAAGATGTGATGGAACCGGCTGCTAAGCTGTAGAGCCACTTTTTTGCTAGGTCCTTAAGTGCAAACGGGATAAATCTCAACCTAATAGCATCGTCTACAAGGTGTGGGATTTTCATCATAAGACATACTTCCTCAAATTCTCTTATGAAGAAGTAGGCATCTTCGGACTCTAGACCATGAAATTTGGGGAGTGTGTTGATGAATTGAGGCTTGAGCTCGAAATTCTATTCACCAACCGATGGAAGTGAGATGCATGATGGAAGTGAGGTCCTAATGGGGTAGAACCTATCCTGCAGTGATGTGGATTGAGCCATTACCGGATCTGGTCTTGGTTCAAACTTAGGTGGTGATGTGTGTCTAGTCAACCTAGATGAATTAGGGTCTCTCGACCACACTTGCATACACAATCACAATCACAATCACAACAAGTTCAAACAGCGGTCAACAATAAAAATCAACTAAGCCTAGTCTAAGGTATCCTTGACCTAGACAACTCCTAACTGGTTGATTGTCCACAAGAGGTAGAATGTAGACCTTGACCACAAGCTAATCAGTCAGGTCGGGGCAAGAGTGGTGGGAGGTTTTCCGTCAAATGACGTTCCTTAATTAAATAACCACAACTCTTCGGGCTTTCGGCCCTCAATCCCTTTCCTTGACACTGATTTTACAGGAGTCAATTTCCAACACTTTTCCTCTTTAGGATAATCTCCTATTGAGTTCGAGATGTCCCTAAGGCCAACGTCTATCAAATTTTAATTAGGCTTAGGTTGTGCGTGCTTGGAGATGGTTTGTGGGCTAAGGAAGGGTAATGACTTCCCCACCTTATCTTGATTAGGGTTTTGCCCTTAGAATTGCTTAGTGCAAGTGTGCAAGATATAAGAAAGTAGCATTCAAAAGCAATAACACCCAAGAATGTTTCCTAAACTATATGCTATGCATACATACCTTGTCTCCAGCTCTCTTCAACAGTAATTGTAAAGAAAACGTAATTAGACAAATGCCTAGAATGCAAGTCTAAACGTTTTTTAAACAATTCACAATCATTCAAATTACTGTTGGATTAAAACAGGGATGGTGATAACAAACTAGCACAAATATGACATAAAAAACTAGAAATTTTTGCAAGCAATATGTCCTGCAAAATAAAGTTTTTAGTAGTCCCAAAAAAATTTCAGATTTGCAAAGCAATTTCTTGAAATTCTGTTTCCTACTTTCGAGAGTAGGGGCTCAGAATTTTCAAGTCTTCTTGGCAAAGCTTGAATGCTAGATCTTGATCTTCAATGTCCCTGAAACAAACACACAAGAGTTGTTAAAACAACTACACCGTTCCCTCCCCGGCAACGGCGCCAAAAATTGATTGCTAAAACAAATGAAACAACCAATGAAGTTAAGAATGTACCGTGTAGCTTGTGGCTAACGGGTCGAGTCCACGAGGAGGGATGCGATAGAAGCGTTTCGGTGAAGTAAATAGAAACAAAGAAGTGTGTCAGTTTTTTTAGAAAAAGAGAATGGAAGGAAAAGAGATGAAAAGAGAAATTTCAACTTCAGAAAACGATTTGGAGAAGATGATTTTAAAAGCTTGCGAGTTGTGTTGTTGTTTAATAATATGAAATCAAGTCTGGGCTTACTATCTTACTACTCAATTGTTTATTTTTTTTTCTTAAAATATTAAGTCCTCAAATGCTCATTTGCCAAACTTCAAGTTGAATCTTTTTTTAGAAGGCTTTAAGTAAAGCACATAAGATGTTAGAAGATGTTGAGTCTTTTTCTTTTAAGAAATCAGAGAATCGGATGTTAAAAAATCAAGCGCGAAGAGCAAGCATTAATTAAAAACGATTCGAGCGATGTTCAAGAAAGAGTTGTGGATTCAACTATCTAAGCCCATCCTCATGTGCCTTCAAGAACACTTTCAAAAAGAAAGGCTTTAAAGAGAGGCATTCATATGAGTCATAGGGTCTTTTCCTTTTAAAACAAGAGAAAAGAAAAAGCAAGGGAGAGTTCGATAGCAAGCCCAGAAAGAAGTTTAGTTACCCATGGAGAAAGAAAAAGAAAACGACGACATAATATAAGCCATACCGTACTGCAAGTAGAAGAGAAATCGGCTCAACTTTGTATTGCTGTCACTTCAACCTTCAAGTACAAGCTCTCAGTTCTCTCTCTCACAAGTTCTTGAAACTGGACTACAACTTAAAAAGAAAGATTACAATTTTGCTTCTAGCTAACAAGAGCCTAAATCCTAATAAAAGAAATGCAAAACTTAATCCTAGTCTTCGCTCCTTTTTGCCTTGCTGAAAGAGGTATTTATAGCCAAAAACCCAACAACCACGATCCCGGGGAGGTCGGGGGAGCAAACGCTCCCCCTAACTCCCCAAGATTGTCGCAAAAACGCGGCTATTGCCGCGATTTTGCGGCAATAGTGTGGCCAGGTGGCCATGGAAAGAGGGGGGAGCTATCTTGGGTGAAGAACTTCTCGCATATCCAGCTGATTTTCTTGTTGCTTCTTCAACCACTGACTGAATCAGCATTTGATTTTCTAGCTTCGATTCCTCGATTCAAGGAGGGATTTTCTCAACTCCTTGATAGCCCAAATTTCTTCACTTCGAGTTTATTCTGAATTAATTCAGAGTAAAGTGGGCTTTTGGGCTTGTTCCTCCTTTCTTCCTTTAAGCACTTGGGCCTACATTTAGCAAAGAAAAAGACAACTTATTAATAGAATTTATTAGCTAACAAGTGTGGTAAAGTGACAACATAAATGCAATGTATGTGACAAATCACAAAGCCACATGGAATTCAGAAAGCGAATCTGAAGACGAGGTAGACACGGCGAACATGTGTTTCATGGCAAACACACCAAAGGTAAACCCACAACCTCTTGATGAAGAAGATGAATTAAGTAAAGAAGTTCTTGTACATGCTTTTGTTGAACTCTAGGAAACCTATGATAATAAAAAGATTGAATGTTCTAAATTGGAAAAGGAAGTTGCTTTTCTTAAAAATCAACTTGCTATTATTTCTAGAGAAAAAGATGAAATTTCTTCCAATCTCATTTCTACTCAAAATTAATTTAGTGCTTACAAAATTGCTTGTAAAGCAAAATTTTCTAAGATTGATGAAAAAGAAATTTCTTCTTTAAAAACTAGAATTGTTGATTTTGAAAAGGTTTTGAAGGATTGTGCTTTTAACACTAAGAAACTTGAAGAAATATTTTCTAAAAAGCACACTTCTCATGCTAAAGATTCTCATGTTAAGATTCCTCATGCTCACACTTCACACAACACTCATGCTAAATCCACACATGCTCACAATTTTCACACTCACTATGCTTTTAAATATGGTAGAGTGTATAGATGTACTTATTGTGGTAAGAATGGACATTTGGCTAAGTTTTATTATGACCAAGTAAATAGATTAAATAATCTTGTTTGGGTTCATGACACTAACTCTTTAGGACCCAAGAAAATGTGGTACCAAAATCTAGTCCTAAATTATTTGATGTAGGTACACACCAAGGCTCCAAGACGTAAGGAGCGGTGGTACCTTGATAGTGGTTGTTCAAGACACATGACATGAGACATCAACAACTTTACAACCCTATCAAGGTACATGGAAGGTGGCACCGTCACCTTCGGGGATGACTCCAAGGGCACTATCATCGATATAGGTAACATTCAAATTGGTGCATCTCCTATTATAGAAAATGTTGTTCTTGTTGATGGTTTAAAACATAACTTGCTTAGTATAAGTCAACTTTGTGATCGTGGACTTAAAGTTATTTTGATGACTCTTCTTGCAAGATTTTTGATTGCAAAACCAATGATTGTATTCTCACCGGATTTCGTGATGATAATGTTTATATTATTGACATACTTAATTTGGATTGATCTACTAAATGCTTGAATGTTTTTGATGAAAATTCTTGGCTTTGACATAGAAGATTAGGACATGCATCTTTTGACCATCTTTCTAGGATTAATTCTAAGGAATTGGTGAAGGATATTCCTTCCTTGAAGTTTGAGAAAGATCGCATTTGTAGTGCGTGCCAACGTGGGAAACAGACCAAGTCTTCCTTCAAACCAATCAAGAATATCATGTCAACAAGGCCATTAGAATTAATTCATATGGATCTTTTTTGACCAACTAAAATTAAAAGCTTAAATGGTAGTAGATATGCATTTGTTTTAGTTGATGATTTTTCCCGTTTCACTTGGGTTTTCTTTTTGGAACACAAAGATCAAACTTTTTCTCATTTTAAGATTTTTCGAAAAAAGGGTTGAAAAAGAAAAAGGTTTTTTGATTTTGAAAATAAGGAGTGATAGAGGTGGTGAGTTTGTTAACCAATCTTCATGACTTATTGTGATGAAAAGGGAATCAAGCATGAAATGTTATGTCCTAGAACTCCACAACAAAATGGAGTTGTAGAAAGAAAGAATAGAACACTTCAAGAGATGGCTAGGACCATGATAAGTGAATATGACCTTCCTCAATATCTATGGGCCGAGGCCGTAAACACCGCATGCTATATTTCAAATCGCATTTATTTGTGTAAAAATTCTTCCAAAACATCTTTTGAAATGTATCATTATAGAAAACCTAATGTTGCATATTTTAAAGTTTTTGGATGCAAGTGTTTGTTTTGAATACTAGAGATAACTTGGTAAATTTGATGCTAAGGCTTATGAAGCTATCTTTGTTGGATATTCTTTTACTAGTAAAGCTTATAGAGTATTCAATAGATCTTCCCTTACCATTGAAGAATCCATGCATGTTAAATTTGAAGAATCTAATGTGGTTGTTGAGAATGTTGTAGAGATTGACCCATTAGGTGAAGACATGGAGAGACTATCCTTGAAGGACTCACCCGCTCAAGAAGAAAAGTAAGAACCCATTGGTGATGTTCAAGAGGATAAAGAGGGAAGCTCTCAACCGCTTCCTAAAGATTGGAGATACGCTACAAATCACCCTAAGGAACTCATTTTAGGTGATGTCTCTAAAGGGGTAACAACTCGCTCCAAACTCCATGACTTATGTTGTAACTTTGCATTCATTTCTCATTTTGAACCAAAAAACATCCTCGAAGCCGAGGAGGACTCATATTGGTTGCTAGCCATGCAAGAGGAACTCAATCAATTTGAGCGCAACCAAGTTTGGCACCTTGTTCCTAGGCCCCACGATAGACCAATAATTGGTACTAAGTGGATCTTTAGAAACAAGATGGATGAGCCCGGAAATGTTATTAGGAATAAAGCTAGATTAGTGGCCCAAGGTTACACTCAAGTTGAAGGAATTGACTTTGAGGAGACTTTCGCACCTGTAGCACGGCTTGAAGCCATAAGGATGACACTAGCTTTTGCATCTTTTAAAAATTTTAAACTTTTGCAAATGGATGTGAAAAGTGCATTTTTGAATAGTTTTATAAATGAAGAAGTCTATGTTGAACAACCTCCCGGTTTTATTGATCATATTCATCCTAATTATGTTTTTAAACTTGATAAAGCTTTGTATGGATTAAAACAAGCTCCAAGAGCTTGGTATGAAAGGCTTTCTAGTTTTCTCATTTCAAATGATTTTGTTAAAGGCAAAGTAGACACAACTCTTTTTACTAAGCATGTTGATAATGACATTTTAATTATGCAAATTTATGTTGCTGATATAATCTTTGGTTCTACTAATGAGTTTTTATGCAAGGAGTTTGAAAATGTTATGCAATGTGAGTTTGAAATGTTTTCCATGGGTGAATTGAATTTCTTTCTTGGACTCCAAATCAAGCAATTGCAAGATGGGAATTTCATATGTCAAGCCAAGTATGTAAAGGAACTCGTAAAGAAGTTTAGACTTGAAAGCTCAAAAGTTTGTAATACTCCTATGGCAACTACAATCAAGCTTGATAAGGATGACCAAGGTAAATGTGTTGATATTAAATTATATAGAAGCATGATAGGAAGTTGTTGTATTTGACGGCAAGTAGGCCGGACATCATGTTTAGTGTGTGTCTTTGTGCTAGATTCTAATCGTGTCCTAAAGAGTCCCATCTTATTGCGGTAAAACGCATCATTCGTTATATTAAGGGCACAATTGGAATGGGTCTATGGTATCCGAGAACCGGAGATTTCTCAATGACGAGTTATTCGGATGCTGACTATGCGGGTTGTAGAGTAGATAGAAAGAGTACTAGTGGGACATGTCAATTTCTTGGTAATTGTCTTGTTTCATGGTCCTCTAGGAAACAAAATTCCGTAGCTCTCTCAACCGCCGAGGCGGAGTATGTTGCGGCGGGGGCTTGTTGTGCACAAGTCCTTTGGATGAAACATACTCTCCTTGATTATGATTTGCATTATAACCATATAAAAATATTTTGTGATAATACTAGTACTATATACATGACTAAGAATGCAAATCAACATAGTAAGACCAAGCACGTTGAAATTAGATATCACTTTCTTAGAGATCATTTTGAGAAAGGAGATATAGATATTGATTATGTTTCTACGGATTTGCAACTTGCCGATATTTTCACTAAACCACTCGATTTCAACAGATTTTCTTTTATACGTGGTGAACTTAATGTTTGTGTTATTGAATAAAAATGTTTTCTTAACTTTTTTGATGTATGACAAAAAGGGGGAGAATAAGTTTGAGTTTATTATGGTCTTGATTTCCAATATAAATTTACATGGTTTTTGTTTTGCAAGTGTTTAATACCTCATGGTTTTTGCTTGCATATTACATTGTTTTTATTTGTTTAATGTAGCATAATTTGAGGGGGAGCTTACACCTCTCTTTTATTTTTTAACATAGCCTATTTGTTTTGTCATCATCAAAAAGGGGGAGATTGTTGACCCAAAAGGTTACACTCTCTATTTGTTTAGAGTTTTGATGATAACAAAACAAATAAGAGCCATTTGGTACTAATAAGTTTGTTCAAGATAAGTTTCAGGTTTGTACCATGTTTGGAGGCCATTGCTTAGCTTTTGCAAGAAATTCTAGGTTCATGGAGCAAAGAAGGCTTATGGCACATCAAGGAAGGAACATAGAAGAGAATGCTCTAGGTAGGCTTTGCATGGCTGAAGACTTCAAGATTGCTCAAGAGAATTCATTAGATTTATTTTTAGTTTTATAGTTTGTTAAAGAATAATGAATAGGTTTGAAGCTCTATCACACACGTTTTTGCGCACATATCATTTCCAAAAATATTCCTATATATATATAAAAATTATTTTAACTTAAAGCCTTTTGATTACAAACTCAATTTTGGGTATTATACATGTTTCAAATCAAAACTGTCTTGTTAGATTTCAAATCCCCTTCAAAATTCTTGTTCAGTTTTGATTTTTTGACCTGAGCCGGTCGACCGAACGGTCGACCGACACTAGTAAGGTCAGAGACGGTCGACCGACCCAGTCGACTGGATTTCTGCCAGTTTTGGTGCATATCCGTGTGCACGTTTCCGGCCGACCGGGCGGACGACCGAAGCCCTTCGGTCGACCGAGCCGCTGGCTGACTGAAATGGTGTCACTCTCTGTTTATTTCGGTCGACCGGACGGTCGACCGAGAGCCTGCAACGGTCACTTTATTTGAACCACGGTCGACCGACCGGTCGACCGAGAGAGCTGTTTCAGCCATAACGGCTAGTTTTAAACACGTTTTAAATTTGTCTTTTTCTTCTCTAAACGTGTTTAAATGGTATTTTCTGGGTCTAATACTTCCTAATTAGTATTATGAGTGTTTACTCTTTAATCCCTAGCCCTCTCCTATAAATATGGGTGATTAGGGAGAGTTTTTAATAAGAACAAGCATTTACAAAAATATTCAAAGTTTTCAAAGGCTGTTAAAAGAGTTTGGTCCTTGGTTTTTGTGCCGAAGAATCTCTCATCGCTGAAGTTTTATTTTCTAAACTCTCTCAAGTTCATTTCCTTTTTCCACTTACAATATTTGAGCTTCAATTCTAACCATTATTCTATAGGGTTCTTGTAAGGGAAAGAGGCTTTTTCAGAAGAAAGTTTATGGTCTTTTGATCACTAAGAGAGAACTTGTACTTGAGATTGTGGAGTTGGGTACTCCGGTGTGATTGTAATTCTTTGTGAAGTTATAGTGGTTAGAAATCCTTCTGGGTGAAGGCGGGGACGTAGAGCTGGGTGCTCGAACCTCTGAAAAATTCTCGGTGTTTGCGTTTGGTTACTTGCTCTTATCTCTTGCACTATATTCTTACTTCAATTATTTGCTTGAATTACTTACTTCAATTACTTGCTCTATTTTCATTCATTGCTTTATTCACTTGTTGCATATTCATATTGTCAATCAAATACTCATACAACAAGATTGCATTGCGCACCTCCAACTCATATCTAGAGGAATCAGGAGGAAGGAGTTCAGAGACCTTCACGGGGTATTCGGCTTCTTGTCTGTTTTGGGTTGATTGTTGCATTACATTTTATTGTGCATTGATTAGCATAATCACCTATTCACCCCCCCTCTAGGTGATTTTCACTTAGGTGGATGTATGTCCTGAATGGCTTTGACTTTGTCCGGGTCAAGATGAATTCCTTTTCATGTAACAATGAACCCAAGGAACTTGCCACTCGAACTCCCAAGAAGAGAATTTTGTCGGATTCATCTTTAGTTGATGAGCCCGCATTATGTCGAACATTATTCTCAAGTCACGAAGATAGTCATTCTTATTGCGGCTTTTGACAGCAATGTCGTCGACATAGCATTCTACCATTTTTCGGAGATGATCGTGGAAGATTGTATTCATTGCCCGCTGATAGGTTGCTCCGACGTTCTTTAGCCCGAAGGGCATCACAGTGTAACAGTAACCCCCAATGGTGTTCGGAACGAGGTATGCTTCTCATCATCGGGATATATCTTAATCTGATTGTACCCTGAAAAGTCGTCCATGAAAGATATTCTTCGAATCCACAGGTATTGTCAATCATGACATTGGTGATGGGCAGTGAGAATTCGTCTTTAGGACAAGCCGCATTGAGATTATGGAAGTCGATGCAGATCCGTATTTTCTCATTCTTCTTGAGGACGGGAATGATATTAGCAACCCAATCTGGATGATGTTCCTCCCGTATGAAGCCATATGCAATGAGCTTATGAACTTTGACTTCAATAGCCTCCATAATGTTCGGGCGCGAAACTGACTTGTTGCTGCTTGACTGGCTTAGCGTCAGGTTTGATATTTAGACGATGCATGGCTACTTGTGGATCAAGTCCGGGCATATCTTTGTAGTTCCATGCGAAGACGTCTATATACTCCTTTACGAGTATTATTAATTCTTCTTTTTTCATAAGTGATAAGCTCTCACTTATGAAGATGGGTTTAGGGTGATCTTAACTACCCAAGTTGACCTGCATCACCTTATCTTCAGTAGGTGGTTCGCGCAGTTCGAATCGCTTTTCCCATTGAAGATCCAATTGTTAAACCTATGGTTCCTCGTCAGTAGCTTCCGCTGGCTCCAATTGACTGCTTGAAGTCATATTAACGGTAAGATTCTCAAACATCATTCCCACACTGACATCTGAGTCCCACTCAGAGGAAGAGGCAGAATGTGATGGGATTGGTTCGTCATCCTTGGACTGCACCGTTGTTGGTGGTGTCGGTGTAACGTATCCCAATCCCCTGCGTATGTTATCATAGTAATTTACAGGTTTCCCTTTTGGCACAAAGTTACGCAGCAAACTACGCCTTCCTTTTCTGAAATTCAGGCCCTCTCCATGTTTTTGGTTGTACCCCATTTTCTTCATCATATGGTGCGCTGGTCGCGCATAGTGGAAAAATTGTGGGTATCTGAGTCTGAACTTGAATCGATGGCTGTGGACCCTTGTGGTTGGGCTTTACCGAATATTATGGGTAATTGACCTTCTTTGGATGGAGGGATCACTAAAAAGGCCCTTTCTACAGATTCCATGGGTGTGCTGGATGCACTTAGTCTATGTAAAGGTATACGCAGAGAGCTATCCATAATAGATTCAAACAACCCAACACTCGCAGGATAATCAAAGAAAATATTATCATTAATTACCCATTCACCCTCATCTTCAGAAGGAGTATTACATTGGGGATTATTAAGACATGCTATAATTGGTTCACCAATCAAAATGACTGGCATGTCTGCTTCAGATTCTGAATTCGCCTCATTATCGCTATCATCATCATCCGGCAATGATTCCTTCGATGTTTCACTGGTCTCTTGATACAGGAGAGCGTCAGTAAAGTAATTTTTATCCCTTTGAATGGTTGCTTCTCAGCAAAGACAGTTCGTACTGTTGCATCATCTTCAACATATTTGAAGCACTGGTGCAGAGTGGAGCGAACGATCCAGTTGGCGCGGATCCACGGTCGTCCTAGTGCAAGTTATATGATGTGTCAGCGTCAATGACATAGCACGTCACTTCTGACTTCAGACTCCCGATTCGGCAATGGAGTAGAATTTTCCCAAGTAGATGACCACTTTCGCCATTAAAATCGTATATTATTGTAGTGGTTGCGGATAACCTATATAGTGGTATACTGAGAAAGCAGAGGAGCCTTTTAGGGATGATGCTGAGTGCAGACCCCGGATCAACCTGTGCCCTTTCAATGCATGTTGAACCGATATATCTGGTGTAGTACAGAGGTCGATCGTGCTTGTTATCCTTAAGAAGCATATCTTCCGCTGTGAAGGTAATAGCAGGTACCTTTGATTGTACATGATGGCATTCAGGGCAAGAAGACTGAGCGTCATCTTTAGAGATCTCTTGCATATACATCAGGAATGATTCTGAATTAGCCAGTGCCTCTCTTGTCTCTTTTAAGAGATGAAGGAGCTCGTGTATGGTAATACGAGCCGAAATATTAGCCAGCTGGGCCAATATGTCAAAACGAAAGGGCGTTCAAGCCCCGGCATGAAGGCTTCTTCAAGACATGGTTGAACCGGACTTCCCTTGGCTTCTCCTTTCCCTTAGTTGGAACTGAAGCGGGTGCTGGTATTGTACTGATGTCGTCTGCTATTGTGTCTCGTCAGTAGCTTTCTCATACTGTTTTAAGTACGATTTTCCCGATCGAGTACCTGTTGGCTGAGGTACATCAGCCTGTGTCGTGCAAGCGTGCTTCTCCTTCAGAATCGCTGAGAGAAGCTGATGTATGATTGTCATCGTCTGGCAGGATGGAGATGACATTGCAAGATTTGCCCTTTGACTTGGACTTCTTTGAATCTCATTGTTCGTCTCGGACAAGGTCTGGGTGTATCCACATGATTTCCCCTGTCTCCAATGTCAAGGGAACCAGACCCCTATTATCTTGAGTTTTAGCTACCGGATGTTTGACTTCCAACCGTGGTACGGGGATTGGATAAGTCCCGTCAGGAATTGTGACCTTTGGGGCTTTGCTGAACTCGAGGGTCACCATATTTACAGTGACTCTTTTGCTCTGACTTCAGTGTCAGGACTCCGGCGTCGACTAGAGCTTGAATTATATTCTTGAGGACAAAGCACTTGTCGGTAGGATGGTGAATAATCCTGTGAAAGAGATAGTATTTGGGATCGTTTGTGCGTCCTATTTCGTTGGGACGTCAGGCATCCGGCAGCTTCAATTTATTTCCTTTGTGTAGTAAATGGAATATGGTGACCTCCTGATCGTCTTTGAAGGAGTATTGTTTCGGAGGAAACTTAGACTCCTGACTATTGAAGCCGCTCTTCTTGGCCTTCGACTGAACATCCCCTGACAATTCTACGGACATAGTCTCTTTCCTTTGGCTTGAGAAGGTTGTGCCATGTCACCACGTCCTTATTATTCATACCCCATTTGCTTTTAGGGGTGGATGGTTCGAACTTTTTAGCCGACTTTTCGGCTATCTCAGCTGGCTCGACCAGTTCCTTCCAGGTATAGGCTTTGACAGCCCCCATGCGAACCTCTACTTGGTCTAAAAAGTTGTGCCTGCACGTCTGTAAGAGCATGGGTAATGGCATCCCTGCTGGACACATCAAAGACAAGTTTCTGAACTGCTCGATGTAGTCACAGATAGATTCGCCCTTCTTCTGTATGGTAGAGAGGAGTTTGTCCATGGTTACCTCGGTATCGTCCTCATAGAAACGAGAAAGAAATCAGGTTTCCAGGTCAATCCAGGAATTGACGGAGCCCGGAGGGAGACTTCGGAACCAGTCAAATGCTACCCCTTTAAGGTGCCAATGAACAGCCTAGCCATAATAGCATCATGTATATAACATTATCGGTCTGAGACAAAAATAGTAGATGTGCTGATTTGGCGAGCTCTTACCATCGTACGTATGTAACGTTAGTGGTTTGAACTTTGGTGGGTATGGTACTGAATCCCACTCCAGCGGGTAAGGACGGACTGTCCCTACTTTCTTTAATTCATCCCCCTGAGCTAGGGATGCGATTTGAGTTGGATGCCTTTGAGGACTTCAGCGTCCAAAGAAGAACCCTCATTTGACTTCTCCGTCTTTGTTGTTCATTACTAAGATGTTCTTCCTCATCATGGTTACTCCCGGTATCGTTATTATTCTGGTTATTGAGGAGTTGAGCGAGTATCTGTTGAATGTTGTCCAAAGCTTCTTGCTGGGTCTTGAAAGTTTGCTTTTAAGCTTCCAACCGTCGACGAAGGTCATCATTACCGTTATCAGCCATATTTACTGATACTCTGTCTGTTCGCACTAAGCTGACTGTCACCGAAGAGGCATACCCACTGTCTTCGTCCTCTTATCAGACCATTGGACTAATTCTTTCATTGGTTCTGGTGAGGTTACTGCAGTTAAGGAAGATGGCTGTTCATAACTATAGGGTATTGCAACCCTAGATCTGGTGTTTCGGAAGACACCTTCTTCATGTATCAAGACTTCGCCCAAGCCTGGGCTATAATCTGGATCCGGAGAACTGTAGGGCGTGTCGTGAGATGCTCGTCTACCCCTACGCAGCTCTCGTCCTCTTCTGATCATGTTAACAGATGCAGAGGGTAAATCTCGCGAGACGCTCCTTTTGCGATGTTTCACCGGAGCTTGCACCGACAGTCGATCAAAAACTGATCGTCGGCCTGGAGGAGTGGCGGGGATTGGTCCTAAACAGCAATGGACTGAGTGGATTGTTACCAACTGACATCCCACTTGTTGACAATAGGAGGGAGAAGTTTGGAAAGATTCTGACTTCCGTTTGCTTGTCAGGAATTCCCGCAAGTCAGACCCAGTTGGGCCTAGACGATCCAACACAGAGGCTCTATTGGATTGCACATAGAATGACGTCCTGTTCTTTTCATCACAGCAGAGGTAATTAGCACTAAATAGTACTTTAGCCCTAGCTTCGCGGCTAAGAACCTTGGGAATATCCTTGGGTGCTGAAGCTGCATAAGCACCGCTGTCAACACTTAGGGACGATTCCTTAGCTCCGCTACAAAGGACGAGCTTAGCGCTTGATGAATTGGGGTACGAAGCACGCTGTGGTGCTTTATCCGCTATGTTGCTGCGGAGGTGATTAGCTTAGATAGTGCTTTAACTCTAAATTCGCAGCTAAAAGCTTCGGAAATGCCCTTGGGCGCTGAAGCTGCATAAGCACCGCTATCAGTGCTTAGGGGCAATCCCTTAGCTTCGCTGCAAAGAGCGAGCTTAGTACTTGAAGAACTGGGAAACGAAGCACGCTGCTGTGGTGATTTAGTTCCAGTTTCGCGGCTGTGAATGTCATGCGTACCCTGAGGTACAGTAGCTTCACTCATGAGAGCGAGGCTGGCACGAGGAGTTACTACTCTGACTTAGGCGAAGGCATGATCGCTATTGTAACTTCGCGGCTAGCAATCTCGTCGGAACAGGCAGGCTCCTTGCCTTTTTCTTTGTGATAGAGACGAACTTATGGCGTAGTTACGCCTGAGGCTTCATACAGGGCCTTCTGCTTTGGCCTCCATATCTGCTTTGAAAGAGGAGACTTAGATTCACAGGGAACCTGACTAGCCACACGCGAGACTAAGAGGTGTTAGACGGATTCTGCTTTCGGTTTCTGTTCCGAAACCTTGGCCATGGAGACCTTTCTATGCTTCCGTACATGAAGCATTGGGCCACCCTAAGAAAGGAGTTCTTCGAATTTTCCTTAGTCGAAGTGAACGACTAGGTTTTCGAAGGTAACAATTTGAGGATTCTGATCTTTGTATTGCGGGCCTGCTTCCTTATTCTGCCAGAGGACCGTCGTAGGCTCGCAGAAAGCCTCGTCTGTCTATACAGAGACTTGCTTTGAAGATTTAGCCAGAAGGGCTATGGCCACACCGGCTTCCTTGAATTCAGAGATAGACCGAAGGTCTGTTCATCGCATTACGACACTTGATTCTCAACAGTGGAGAATTCGTTCCCCAGTGGAGTCGCCATCTTATTTTCCATTGATTTTGCAAAGGGAAAAAACTTACAAAAAAAGGGTTGAGGAGCTAAATTACAAGTATTCTAAAAAGATTACAAGTAGATCTCCTCTGAGATTCTGGAGAAGTGTGCCGATAGGAGTCTGGTTAGCGCGCGATCACTTTGTCCCTTTGACGATGCGATCGATGGGATTCCCTTCTCTCCTAGTTCGAAGAATCGGAGAACAGAAGGTTGGTAGAACCCTCTTGTTACTTCTCAAACTGCCTTCACTCGGGAATTCCTTCTCGCCTGGTTCCGGAGATTCCTTGAGAGGAAGATCTTAGGGTATCAGCACCCTGATTAGAGAAGCAGTTCTCTGAACTCTATGAATACTTGAAAGCAAGAGAATAGATCTTGGTTTAGCCATCTCTCTCTGTGCATGTGCTTATGTGCCTCTTGCGTGCTCTCTCCCTCCGTGTACCCCTGGTGGGCTATTTATAGAGAGATTAGGGGTATAATTGTCCCTTGAAAATCTGAAAAAGATTGAGTCAATCTGTTTAAATCTGGAAAGTAGCCTTGCTGCGAGGCTAGAATCAGCTTCTGCGAAGCTAGGAATAGCAGGTAGCGTTGATCTCCTGATCTGTTTTGATTCTTTTCAAATAGTTAAAAGATCTCCCCTGATCTTCTTACTTATTTTAGGAGAGTCATGAGATTATGGTAAATAACTACCAAATTTGATCTCAGATTTGATCTTGATTAGATTTGTTCTTATCTGGAGATTTGATTGGTCAAAGGTTGACCATAACAGACCCGCAGCGGAGCAATCGCGTCGAGCTCACAGCAGAGCTACAAGGAGCATTGATTAGTCTCTAATTTTGTATATTTTCATCACATTCTCATGTTTATTTCATGTAAATTTTGCTAATAAAGAATAAGACCTAAAATCACCATTTAATGGTGATTAAAAGCCTACAAAGTAGCCATTGACTTTAGGGTGAAGATTTTGTCAGGCCAGGCATCAAATCACAATTCAGGAGCTCAGGTGGACAGAAGACAGGCTGGGCAGCGCACTGCCCAAAACTGGGCGCGCGCCGCCCAGCCTGGGACGCGGAAACGCGGCCCTGGCCGCATTTTCGCGGCCCTTTGGGCGCGCGCGCGCTCACGTTTTGGGCCACGTGCTGTTCACGTGGCCCCCTTTGCCCTTGTATCTATAAAAACCCCCAGAGGTCTTCAGTTGGGGCAGATCCAGAGTTAGAGTAAGTCTTTGTAATCTGTTTTTAGTTTATAGTAGTTGTTGTTCTTCTTCTTCTAGTCTACCTTTAGCCATTAGAGTGAAAGAGAGAGTGTGTACAAGTTGTATTGGAAGGTGACAAGATAATACAAGTAATTACTTCTCTTCTTTTCCATTTACTAGTTGTTTCATTTGCTTTCATTTGGTTTTACATTCTTGCTTTAGTGTAACTCCTTCTCTTTATCTCTTTTCTTTTCTTGTTCTTTTCTTCACCATGTGTAACTAACTCCATTGCATGGCTAACTAACTACTAACCTACTTATTTCTAACTTCTTGATTGATAACCCGAATGAGTCAATAGTGTCAAATAAGCCTTGTGCAAACGAGAGCTATGGCATCTTAAGACGAGGGTTCTAACTCTAACGTACCTACAAGTATTTACCTTCTTATATTTCATACTTAAATGATTTTTTTTGATGATCTATGGGATTGTACTTTGCTTGTTGTTGTAAGTTAGAGACTTTCCTTTTAACTTTGCCGATACCATTCGTGCACTCGTGTCTTCCCGTATTCTCGCCTTCTAATGGATCTTGATACGGGAATGTCTGAGTTTTTGCCGTGTAAAGCGAAGTTATAGGAAGAACTTTCACTCGAATTCCACGTGAATAGTTCCATTGCATAAGGGGTAAGCTTGCTATGATCCATCGTGAGGCACATCTTCAAGAAGTTAGGAATTAGTGGGAGCAATTAGTAGAAAGTTAGCCATGCGTTTTTACCATTAAGAAAAACCCACTTTTACAACCCACCAAAACATTTTCCAACAGTTCTTGAAACAACTTATTTTCACTTTTCAATTCTTTATTTGGAAACAAAGAACATTCTCTTTTCTTGAACATAAAAGCCACATCAAGCTCCATCGCTCTCCCTCCTTGTGGATACGACCCGTATAGCCATTTCGCTACTACGGAAGAATCGTAAAAGCAGTAACATCAACCCACACTTCCTTCTCTTATTTTAGTACTTGCTTTTGCCGATCAAATTTTGGCGCCGTTGCCGGGGAGGGAACGGCTTTATTGTTCACTACTAAAGATTGTTCTTTTTGTGTGTAGGAGAAGTACCAAGGAACACACTATCGCGGGGAAGCAAAAGAGGTGGCCAAGGACATTGCGCGAGGACTCATTTGCCCTCGGAAAAATTTGTGTAAAAGCGAGTTTTCCGATTGAAGTACTAACAAACTCGTTTGCAGGGTTGCCGAAAGCCGCTAAAAACAAAAAATTGCTTTCTAAATTTTTAGTTTCCTTGGATGCTTCACCTTATGCATGTGTAATAAATTCAACAGAAATCCACTTGTTGCATAATTGAAATTTGGATTAGACTTTGCATTTAGGGCACGTATCTTTTCAATTCATTTCAATTTCTGTTGAATTCATTTCAATTTCTGTTGAAGAGTGCTGGAGAAAAGGTACGTGTGCATTCATATAGAATAGGACCAACATTTTGAAGTGATTACCGCTTTGAGTGTTACCTTGTTGTGAATAAACTGTACACTTGCACAATTGACTTTAAGGGCAAAACCCAAATAAACAAGATAAGGTGGGGATTTCATCACCCTTCCTTAGCCCAAAAATCATCTCTAAGTGCACTCACATTTTCCCAAGCCTTAACCAAAAATCAATAGACGTTGGCCCTAGGGACATCTCGACTCATTAAGAGATTAACTGAGGTTAGAAATTGTAAGAACTATACTCCTGCAAAATCAGTGTCTAAGGAAAGTGGATTGAGAGATAAAGCCTCGAAAGCTCCGTGGTTTGGCGTAATTAGGCCCGTGGCTCTGCCCGGATATCTCCCCAGAGCTTTGCCTGATTCTTTTCCTGGCCGATTAGCTTCTAGTCGAGTTCCTACAACAACCTTCCCCGGAGAATCGACCAGTTAGGAGTCGTCTAGGTCCAGGTACCTTAGATTAAGGCTTGTGGTGTTTTTCTTTCTTTTGTTTATTTTTAGTTCTTTCTCGATTGTTTGTTGTCTTCACGTTGTCTGTGGTGTGCTGCATGCAAGAGTGGGTGAGAGATCCGTCAACTTCCAGATTAATAAGAAACACTTCTCTACCCTTGCATCCAAAACCGGTGATGGCGTCACTTCAGGATAGATTTTACCCGATCAGAACTTCACTTCCATCTTGCATAAAACTTCCTGAAGCAAACGGCAATAATTTTGAGTTAAAACCACAATTCATTAGCACTCTTCCAAATTTCATGGTTTAGAATCAGAGGACGCATACTTCTTTGTTAGGGAATTTGAAGAAGTATGCCTCATGATGCGTATACCCCAGCTAGGAGACGATGCCGTTAGGTTACGTTTCATCCTTTTTCCCTAAAGGACCTAGCTAAGAAGTGGTTGTACAGCTTGGCAGCAGATTCAGTCACGACCTGGGATGATTTCGTCAAGGCCTCTTGAAGAAATTCTACCCAATTCACAAAAACTGCCCTCATTAGGAAGAACATCATGCAGTTTAAGCAAGACCCAAGCGAACCATTTTGGAGATACTTTGAGCGATTCAAAGATCTCCTAGCCCAGTGCCCTCATCATGGCGTGAAGAAATGGCATCAGTGCCAGATTCTCTACGATGGTCTAGATTATCAGACGAAGACACTGTTAGAAACGATGTGTCAGGAGGGTTCTTGCAGAATGATAAGAATTAGGGTTGGGATTTATTTGAGGACTTAGCGGAGAAAACCCTACAATGGGAGCCAGCCTCGGAGAAACCTAGGAATTCACAATCTATAGCTTCAAGAGGAGGGCTCCTATCCTTAGAATCATCCATAGCTGCCGAGGCTAAGATTGCTACCCTAATGAGAAGGATAGAGCTCTGGAAACAAAAGAACCTGCCAGTGTCAACCAGATCAACCCACCACCAATTCACAATCTGGGTTGTTCATATTGTCAGGCACCAAACCATGTTTTTGAAAAGTGCCCCGTTTTCCATGCCAGCAAGTGCCACCGGAACACATGAACGCGGCTTACTCACGGCCGCCTCACTCACAACCCTACTCACAGACCTATAATCCCGGCTGGAGAAATCACCCCAATTTCTCCTGGGCCAAAAACAATCCTCCCGGCCTAATTTTTCCAACAACTTCCACCATCCTACTCCTCCACCAACTTTTCCCAGTCATGCCCCAGCTTCTTCCTCCCAAGGCTCACCAATGGAAAAGAAAATCAGTAAGTTGGAGGAGAGCATAGAGACTTTCATAAAGTCCCAAACCGCTTTTATGCAAAACCAGGGACAAACTCTGAACAGTCATTCATAGGCCATATCGAGGTTGAAAATACAGATGAGCCAGTTAGCTAGCTCCCTAAGTGAAAGACCTAAGGGTACTTTGCCTAGTCAGCCATTAGTTAACCTAAAAACCTCCAACAAGCATATGAAATTCAGGATCCATCGATTAACCAGTGTAATGTTGTTCACACACTGCGATCTAGAAAGAAGGTAGACAACCAGGTTTACAACAAAAAGTCCAGTCCATCCCGATCCCACTCTGCCTCACCTCTGCTAGTTCCTCCCAATCCACTCCATAAACATCTAACGAGGACAAAGCTGCTGAACAAGCTCATAAGCCTGTAGCACCCTTTCCAAATAGGCTTAGGAACAACAATAAAAATATACACATGGAGAAAATGCTAGAGATGTTCAACCAGGTCAAATTGAATGTGCCACTTCTTGACGCTATCCAACAAGTCCGGCTTATGCCAAATTTCTTAAGGATATGTGTACAAAGAAGAGAAAGACCAATGTGCCCAGGAAAGCCTTCTTGGCCACTAATATAAGCGAAATTCTGTCTGGTCCCATTCCGGTGAAATATAAGGATCCCGGATTCCCACCATTTCCTGCACCATAGGACAGACCGAAATCAATAGAGCACTTCTTGACCTGGGAGCAAGTATCAACTTGCTACCTCTCTCAGTATACCAGCAACTTGGGTGGGTATGCTAAGCCCAACTCGAGTCACCATTCAGCTAGCTGACCGATCTGTGAAGATCCCGAAGGGAAAAATCACAGACGTCCTCATCCGGGTCAGGGATTTCATTTACCCCTTGACTTCATTGTGCTTGAGACCCAACCTGTGTCCAATCTTAGGTCTCAAACTCCCGTCATCTTAGGGCGCCCATTCCTTGCTACAGCCAATGCCATAATCAACTGTAGGAACGGATCCATGCGATTGACTTTTGGAGACATGACGAAGGAAGTCAATGTCTTCAATCTTGGAAGATAACCGAGGGATGTCAATGATCAGACGTTTGAGGTCAATTCTATTGAAAACCTGATCAGTGAGCATGAGGAAAGTATGGAGACAGAAATTGAGGCAGAGTTTGATCTGGAGGCTGAGGATTTTAATATAGACCAGATTGTAGATTCAGCAGTGGATTGGGCAACAAGCCCCAGTGTACCCCATCCTAGAATTGAAAGCCCAGAGTTGCCTCCAATGAAGCAACACTTTCCCTAGAGCTTAAAGCCTTACCTGAACACCTAAGTACGCCTACCTGGGCGGAAAGGACACCTTGCCAGTCATCATAGCATCCCACCTGACTGAGCAACAAGAGGACAGCTTAATGTCTATTCTGAGAAGACATAGGGAAGCCATTGGATGGACGATGAAGGACATCAAGGGAATAAGTCCAGCCATAGTACAACACAGAATCCATTTAGTCGATGAAGCAATCCCTAGGAGGGACCCACAACGCAGGCTAACCCTCTTATGCAAGAGGCAGTTAAGGCTAAAATTCTGAAACTATTAGATAATGGGATAATTTATCCATTTCTGATAGTCAATGGGTTGCCCTGTTCATGCGGTCCCAAAGAAGGCTGGCTTTAAGGTAGTAGAAAATGAGGGAAAAGAGTTGGTAAAAACAAGACTGCTTACCAAGGTTCGTGTTTGTATCGATTACAGGAAGTTAAATGCAACTACCCGTAAAGACCACTTCCCGCTACCCTTCATCGACCAAATGCTTGAGCGTTTGGCTGGACATGAGTACTACTGCTTTCTAGATGGGTACTCGGGATACGGTCAAATCTCCATTGTTGTGGAAGACCAGGAAAAGACGACGTTCACTGCCCGTTCAGAACCTTTGCTTATCGGCGCATTTCTTTTGGATTGTGCAATGCTCCTGCAACGTTCCAACGGTGCATGCTTAGTTTGTTCTCTGACATGGTGGAACGTTTTCTTGAGATTTTCATGGATGACTTCTCCAACTACGGAGATTCATTTGATCAGTATCTTCATCAGTTAGAGTTAGTGCTACAAAGATGCATTGAGAAGAACCTAACTCTAAACTGGGAAAAAATGTCACTTTATGGTGAGACAGGGGATTGTCTTGGGCATGAGATTTTGAGGAGAGGCATAGAAGTGGATAAGGCTAAGGTAGAAGTAATTGCTAAGCTTCCACCACCCAAAAGCATCAAGGGTATTAGATCCTTTCTAGGACGTGCTGGGTCTACCGACGATTCATTAAGGATTTTAGCAAAATCACTAGGCCCTTAACCAACCTGCTCTCTAAGGACGTGCCCTTTGATTTCAACGATGAGTGTTTTAAATCATGGGGGAAGCTTAAGCAAGAATTTATCTCTGCGCCTATCATTTCTGCTCCTAATTGGACCCGCTATTTGAAATCATGTGTGATGCATCTGATTTTGCTATTGGCGCTGTTCTAGGACAGCGCATAGACAATAGGCAGCACGTGATTTATTATTTGAGTAGGACTTTGAATGACGCCCAACAGAACTATACAATGACTGAGAAGGAATTCTTGGATGTTGTCTTTGCGTAGAAAAGTTGCGGCCTTACTTGTTAGGTTCGAAAACAGTGATTTTTACGGATCACTCGGCTCTGAAATACTTCATGACCAAGAAGGAAGTAAAAGCCCGACTGATTCGGTGGATCCTTTTGCTTCAAGAATTTGACTTAGAAATCCGGGATAGAAGAGGTATAGAAAATGTGGTTACTGATCATCTCTCACGAATTCTGAATGCACCAACCATCCAAGCTCCGATCAACGAGGATTTCCCAGATGAGCACATCCTAGCCATTCTTAAGGAACCCTGGTATGCTGACATCATTAATTACCTGGCCACGGGACAATTACCCGCTGACTGGACAAAGCAAGACCAATACCGCTTCTTTGCCCAAGTACGGTACTTCTTCTGGGAAGAACCGTATCTTTTTAAGTATTGTCCCAATCAATAATTAGACGATGCATACCCGAGGAGGAACAAAGGAGTGTGCTCAGTTTTTGCCATGACCTTGCATGCGGAGGACACTTCGGTCCCCGCAAGACTGCAGAAAAGGTTCTACAAAGTGGGTTCTACTGGCCCACTTTGTTCAAAGACTCATATCATTTTTGCAAGTCATGTGCAAATTGTCAGAAAATTTGGAAGATTCAAGAAGAGACATGATGCCCCTAAACCCGATCCTTGAAGTTGAAATTTTTGATGTTTGGGGTATTGATTTCATGGGGCCATTTCCCAATTCCTTCGGCAACCAGTTCATTTTGGTTGCTGTAGATTATGTCTCTAAGTGGGTAGAAGCTGTGCCAACTAAGACGAATGACAACAAAGTGGTTGTCAAATTCTCAAAGAGAACATCTTTCCCGATTTGGCACCCCCAGAGCGATAATTAGTGATAATGGATCACATTTCTGCAACAGAGTTTTTGAAACTCTGATGCGAAATATTCCATCAATCACAAGTTATCAACTCCGTATCATCCCCAGACAAGTAGGCAAGTCAAAGTCACCAACCGACAAATCAAGCTCATTCTGGAAAAAACTGTCGGACAAAACCGAAAGGATTGGTCGGTTAATCTCAATGATGCATTGTGGCTTTACCGCACTGCTTTTAAGACAGTTCTGGCGAAAGGATTGGTCGTTATCTCAATCATATGATGCATTGTGGCTTTACCGCACTGCTTTTAAGACAGTTCTGGGGATGTCTCCTTATAGAATCGTGTTTGGAAAAGTCTGTCATCTGCCAGTAGAGTTAGAACAGGGCCTTCTGGGCAATTAAGCAACTCAACTTTGATCTGACCAAGGCCGGTGAACTTAGAAAACTGCAGATTTCAGAATTAGAGGAGATATGGAATGAAGCTATATGAAAATGCCGAAATCACCAAGAGCAGAACTAAACTTTTCCATGACCAAATCATAACCCGGAAAAACTTTGCACCGGGAGATAGGGTTCTGCTGTATAATTCTAGGCTTCATATTTTTGCGGGGAAGCTGAAAACTCGTTGGTCAGGACCGTTCATTGTGCGCACGTTTTCCCACATGGTGTTGTGCTTATTGCAAACCCTACGAACAACACAGAATTCAAAGTCAATGGGCAAAGATTGAAGCCCTTCTTGACCACTGAGCCCATGACTCCGATGATAGTGTGCTGACTCTTTTTGCCCCATCATACACCTAACCACAACAAATAAATAAACAAATAATAATAATAAAAAACTTGTTTATATGCTTACCTCTTCTACATTTTTTTTAGCCTATTCGCACTTGGCCGGCCCGAGTCCACGAAGACGGTGACATCATTTCTTCCCCCTATTTATTGCATTCACATTTCATATGCATTCATTGAGGACAATGCATTAGATAGGTGTGGGGGGAGGGTGCTAACACTTTTCTCTCTTTTGTTCTTCTTTCAAAAAAAAATCTAGATTGAAAAGAAATTTCATACTCTTTGTAAACATACCAAAAGATTGTAGGAATTACGGGAACCTTATGAAGGAATCTTTATTTTTACCTAAGTAAAGAAGAAAGAATGGTTTGACTAAAAAGATAGGAGGGATAAGGAAAATAATTCATACCTTTTATTTAGCCTTAGTAAAATATGTATAATTCACACACATGCTTAGAATTTAGAGACACAACTCTGAAAAAAAGAAAAAAAGAAAAAAAAAACTGGATAATTGTGCCTCAAGAAGCATGATTACTCATGCAAAAAAAATTAATTAATCTTGATTTCGTGGCCTACTCCACTTGTATATTTGACCTGAAGGGTGTTTTTCCACCTGGTGCCCTAAGACCATCAGGTTGGGAGTCATCGGTTTGATATGTGTTACATAAGTAAAGTAGAAAGCCTAATGGAACTAAGAATAATAAGTAAATATTAATCAAATTAAAAGATATTCAAAGTTGAGTTGAAAAATCCCAAGCACATCACACTTACACAGTATGCATATCTATCTAAAAGCAAAATAAAAGAATGAGTTAGAAGTACAAAATCCTTTCTAAATTTAAAGGAAAACCATAGTTTCTTCTTTTGAAGGCTAAAGTATAAGAGGGCTTATGAGGGTTAAACCTAATTCGTACATCATTCGGTCATTTTTACTTAGATGATTAAAAATTCTTTTTCATAAAAAAAATAAACAACTGTACGCGCCGGAAAAAAAAGAAAAGAGGTGCTGTAAAATTTCCTTGAATCAGATGAAAAATTATAACAAAACTGTTTCCCTTCTAGTTACAAGGGAGGGAGGATGTTGAGTCGAATCTTCCCTTTGTTTAATGCTGGTTCTTCGTCGTGGCGGTGGAGAGTGAATCTTGTTCTCGTTGACCGGATGACCGTCGGGATCGTCAGGGATCTTCTCTTTGGTTGGTAGAAGGAGTAGCACAGCTCTTGTCTACCAAAAACTCTCAAAGAGAAGGTAGGCAAAGGACAACTCGTACGCAGCGAGCTTGTTGAAGAGTTTAGCTCTCTTTCTCCTGTCTCTGTCTTGTTGTCGTCTAACTAAAGAAAATCCGACCCCTTCTTCAATAGCGACGGGGCTATTTATAGAGGTTCCAGGGTGAACGTGCCCCCTAAAAAACGCTCCACAATGAGGGGCTGACCTCCCCGCTATGTGGGCGGCGACTGGCCTATAACCAGGGCGGTTATAATCGAGACGCGGGTGTCGAGCCCACGCGCCTTGATGTTGAGACGCGGGTGTCGAGCCCACGCGCCTTGATGTTGAGACACGGGTATCGAGCCCACGCGCCTTGATGTTGAGACGCGGGTGTCGAGCCCACGCGCCTTGATGTTGAGACGCAGGTGTCGAGCCCACGCGCTTTGATGTTGAGACGCGGGTGTCGAGCCCACGCGTCTAGAACTTGAAACTCTGCTTTTTAATGGCTTGTCTTTTAGTGATTTTTAGACAGCCTACAGAACCCCCTCCAAAGTTTTCGATATTCCGCAGTTAACTGGGACGGATTTCGAAATACTTTGGACTTTAGCTGAATTCGCCTTTATGACTGGACTGTTAATGCTCCGGGTTTGATCTTATCTGGAGTTGGTCTTCGTGAGTGTACTGTTGAACTCTTTGAGGCCACCAGAGTTGATCGTGTTGAGTGTCTAGATACACAGTCTAAACCTCCCTGATTGCTTTTAGTCTGTCATGGACGCGCTTTAAGCCAGGAGTGGACGATCGTCTGCTTGTGCCAGTGTACTGTTGAACTGATTTGCAGAAGTAAGGACTGAACGCCAGTTTCTTTTTGAAGAGCAGAGATAGTACTGCTTTAAAGACGCGACTTTCATGGGTGCGTCTTTTGGTAAATAAAAAACGCGACTGATCTTCCATAAGCAGACGCGATGTTCAGCCAGGCTGGAAGACGCGAACTTCTTAGAGAGACGCGGACTTTTTGAATGCATTTATGGCGGTGATGACGGGGCATGTCCATCGAAGAGGCGCGGCCGTCGGGTGCGAATCTGTGCCATGTCATGATTGCACTGCCAGTTGGCCTGGGGAACCGACGGGACATCACCTTTTGACGCGCGGACTTCCTGGTTCATTAAATGATCTGTTCCACGTGCAAGCGATGACTCGCTGCAGAGCCATGGTGCGCGATCTTCGCGATACATTAAAATTGATCTGTTCCACGCGTCAAGCGATGACTCGCTGCAGAACTAATCGAGCCACGCGCCGCGTATCTTCGCGAATCCTTGTGCCTATAAATGGCAACAGTCAGAGAGATACCTCTTCTTTCTCCGAGCGCATTTTGTTTAGAGTTTTTTAAGAAAAGAGTTCTTCTTTCTCTGTTCATCTCCATTACTGGATTCTTAATCACTAATGGCACCTAAGACCAAGCCAACGCATCCTCTTCAAGAGCGACCGTCACCGAGGCCAAGAGGCGGTTCCTCCGCGCAGGAAGTCCTTTTCCTAGGTATAACGCCGTCTAGGCTTGAACTTCACCATTACTGGAAGCTCATGGAACCCCAAAAAGATATCTTTTGGAGGAGAACCATTAACACAGAACTGTAACGCCCCGATCCGGAGGGTACGGAGACGTTACTGCGACGTATATACGAAGGTCAGAACTACCCTCCCGTATATACGCTAAGCATCAGTACAGACAAGAATCAGAGTACGGAAGCAAGTGGTGCATTATACATTCCAACACATATATATACAATTACAGAATTATCACCAGATGTGATCCAATATTACAATAATATTATACACAGATGCGCAAATGCGAGAATACAAAAGATATACATATATGAACAGTATAAAAGGGTGTCCACATACATGTATACAAGGAATGTACAAGTATGAATAGAAAAAGGGCACTCACGAGTTTAAAAAGGAAAACTCGAGAGACTCACAGGGGCCTGGGAGGATGTGGCTCAGGACGGTCGGCTGGAATCCACGCTACTGCTGCGTTACTCTGAACACACGCTCCTAGCTCCAAGACCTGGACGTGAGAATCCAGGGGAGTCAAATAATACTCCCCAGGCGAGTGTAGAAGCAAAACCAAGTGGTGAAGCAGGGTGAGCACAATAATGTATATATCAAGTAGGAATACTCAGGAGGCAGATAGGATAGAGCAGGTAAGAATAGACATGCATGAGAATCATAAAACAGGAAATCCGAATAAAACCAAGGACGAGCTACAAGGTAGTCATATCATAATACTCATAAAACATGAATCCGATATAAAGTCCGGGAAAAGCAAATACGGTAAGGCACAGCACAAATTCATAGCTATTTAAATGTAGGCTTTGGTATGCGTCCATTCCACATACCTCTACTTACACCTTAAAGAGCCGGTTATTATGACACTTTATTATTACTCGTCTAACCCATATATCTAGGTATGTGGCTCGGTGTACGGCCAACTCACATACATCCATATATAAGCAAGTCGAGGTTGTTATTGGAAACAGCGGGGGTATCAACGTACTATGTTTACAGTGGGTCCCGTGCATGCCCGGGACCACGGTCCAGGATTGTTCCGTTGCATGGAAACGGAAGCCAGCCGCAAGGCTAAACAGGAGGGACTTATGTATGCCCTTATCAATCAGGAATAAGGGAGCCAGCTCTCCCCTCGGTCCCCTGGAGTACCACAGGTCAGACCGGATATATAGTGCACAACCTAATGCCACTGTAAACACGAACACATATCGATATCCGCATGTTTCCCCCGACCCAATACAAGTTGGTCCTTTTTAGGATTTATTAGTTTAATTATCACTTTACGGGAATAACAGGAAATGGGCATGATCAGGAATAAGGAGTACATAAGTACTATATAGTCAGGTCACTGCATGTAAAGCAGGAATACAATATACAGGTCACTGATCATGATACAGGATAATAAGTCAAGTTCCCGTAAAGATGACAATCACAAGTCAAGTACATCATGCTGGGTATAAAGTGATAGCATGATAGGATGGTGATATTTAGTAAACAACCAAGCATAGCAAGATATTGGTAATAGTCTGGTAAGTCAGGTCATAACAAGAGAGTCAGGTCAAATAGTAGCAAGCCAAGTGGTTAGGTGATAACATACAAGATATCAGGTGATATACATGTGTTAAAAGGAAGCATGTAACTAATAAGTCTGAAGTAATAGCAAGTGTTAACATAACTGAAATCCAGAAGTCAACGACCACGAAGGGTCGGCCACGCATAGCATAAAGCAATTAAAGATATAAAGCATGAAATATAATACATGAAGACTAGAGCGAGAATACTATCATAATCAATGGAATGAGAAGCAAGAGGGTAGCGAGTGAGAACACTCGCCTGAGTCACCAATATACCGAAATATCCGAAATCCACGGAAGCTTGGGATGCGCCACAAAACCTGATATAAATATGTAGAGTGAAGAGGAGAGAGAAAGAGAGAAGGAAAGATGATGTAATACCTATACATGATATAAGTCTAGAGGGTAAGGTTCATGCTCAAGAAAGGAATCAACTAAGACAGATATCCAAAGTTAGTCCACTAGGGTGGAATAGTAGTCGACTAATAGTGGAGCTAGTCGACTAGGAAAATGGGGTAGTCGACTAATACTGTGGTCCAGAGAGTTGGATGTCTGATTCAGGAAAAGTTAGTCGACTGGATGAATTGAGTAGTCGACTAACAGACATGACAAGTCGACTAACAGTTATGTTAAGTCGACTAAATCTGTGTAACAGAAAGTTGGTTTCTGGTTCAGGAAGGGATTAGTCGACTAGGTTAAAAATGTAGTCGACTAGGGGTCTCTAGTCGACTAGGGAAATAAGTAAGTCGACTAAAACTGTGATTCCGAGAACTGGTTTCACAGGACATGGTAGATTAGTCGACTAATAGTTAGGTCTAGTCGACTGATCGACTGGAAACAGCAAACAGAACAGATTTTCTAGGGTTTGTGTTTGATGGTCAAATAATCATGGATTGAAGATATAATTTGTACAAGATTGAATACTTAAACATGCTAAGAATTAACCAAGTCTAGGTGATTGAAATTACTTACCAAAAAGGAGTACAAGTGAAGGAGTGATGGAGGTAGTGTTGGAAGTTGTTGATGAAGAAGAAGGTGGTCAGGTGATATACATGTGTTAAAAGGAAGCATACAACTAATAAGTCCGAAGCAATGACAAGTAGTAACATGGAAGTGACTCAAAGTCCAACGACCGCGCGAAGGGTCGGCCACGCAAGGTATATGATGAAGAAACAAGCATATCATAAGCATGGCACAAGTACAAGATGAAGCTACCATAATACAAGCAATGTAGTGCAATACATGAATATGGAAATAAGAAGCGAAATACTTATCGACCGATGAAACGGGAAACTCAAATAGAGGCGAGACTACTCGCCTAAATCACCGGAAGCCGAAAAGTCCCGAAATCCATGGAACTCGCGTACGCGCCATAATATATAATAATATATAGAGAGAGAAAGTGAAGAGAGAGAAAGAGAGAGAAATCTAGAGAGAGAAAGGGAGATTTCTAGAGAGAGAAAGAGATGATGAGAGAGAGAGAATCAGGAGAGAGAGAGGGTGCGGTTGAGAGGGAGAGAGAGAGAGCTAGAGTGAGAAAGAGAGGAGAGAGAAAGAGAGAGGAGAGAGAAACAGTGAGAGAGAGAGATAGGGGAGAGAAACAGAGAAGGGGGGCTGTTGCCCCCCCTTGCTCCCGCACACAGCGCCCCCCCCATTGGGGCGCTCAGCCAGGCCGCCGCCAGGGCGGCGCCGGGCGGCGCCGGCCGCCGGCAGAAAAGGAGGGGGCAGCGCCCCCTCACAGAGAAGGGAGGGGGCTGTGCCCCCCTCCAGCAAGGGAAAGAGAGGGGGGCTTTGCCCCCCTCCACAGTAGACGCACAGGGGGCCCAGGTGGGCCCCCTGGCCGGTCACGGCCGCCGGCACGCCGGCGGTGGCGCCGGACCTGGGGTGGCGCCGGCCACCCCAAAAGGGAAAGGAAAAAGAAAGAAAGAAAAGAAAAGAAAAAAAGAAAAGGAAGAAGAAAAGGAAAAGAAAAGAAGGAAGAAGAAAAAGAAGGGAGAGAAGAGGGGAGTTCGCCGGAGTTGGAGGAGTTCGTCGGCGGTGGTGGACGTGGCCGGATCCGGGGAGGAAGAGAGGGAAGAAAATGAAAAAGGAAAGAAAAGGAAAGAAAAGAAAAAGAGAGAAAGAGGAAGGAGATGGCCGGGGCTTTGGGGTCTTCGCCGGCGTCGTGGTGGCCGGAGGCGCCGCGGTGGGCTTGGTTGGGTGTCGCCCACGCAGGAGAGGAAGAAGAAGAAGAAGAAGAGAAGAAAAAGGGAAGAAGGAAAAAAGAAAGAAAAGGAAAAAGGAAAGAAAAGAAAAAGGAAAAGAGAGAGAGAGATTGATGGATGGGAGAGGGGTGTGTCTCCCCACGTGAAGGGGAGTAGGTGGAGTTGGTGAGAAAAGGAAGGAAAAGAAAGGAAAAGAAAGAAAGAAAGATTCAAAAAATAATAAAATAATAATAAGGTTGGAAAATCGACTGTTCCCGAAAAATCCCCAAAAATACCCGGAGGTAGAAAACGTCATCCTGATGAATAATATGAAATCGGTTTTCAGAAATAAAATCTCATTTTCAAATTAAAAATCCAGAAGCCAACCGCCGATACCGGTCTACCCGGGTCGGCCGGATTTTGATAAATTCCAAAAAATCCCAGAAAATGCATTAAAGAATAAAATATGGTTTTAAGAAGTAAAGTGAAAGCGGAATTCAGAAATTCAATTCAAATCGTCCCGGAATCAACCAGCGATACTGGCCGATACCGACTCCGGTGGAATTTTCATAAAATCATAAAATCCTCAGAAAAAGAATGTAGGTAGAAAAAATGATTCTAAGAGATAATGTCTAAAGGACCATCATGAAATTCCTAACTGTTTGAGAATTAAAAATCCAGGAATCGGTCAGCGGCACTGGCCGACACCGGTTTTGAAGAAATTCATTTTAATTCCAGAAAAATCTAGAAAATCATAGAAAATATATAATAATGGAAAATGATATTTAAAACTAAAATCGGTCAAATCTAATCACCGGAAAGACCAAATCGAATAATATACTATAATCGAGTTCCTGGTTCGGACTGGGACTGACTCTGAGTCCACGAATCCAAATCCAGACAAAACAACCATATAAGGAATTCATAATACAGAATAATTACAGGAAGTAAATCGAAAAAATACGATCGAAAATCTGAATACGCAACTAAGTACGTATTCTGGGAACGGGGTATTACAATCCACCCACCTTACAAAAAATTGCGTCCTCGCAATTTCGTTAAGGGTGAATTGAACACAAAGGGAACAAGGGTGGAATCTATACCAATTAAGATATGAAGCACTATAGGTAGGGCTCTCAAGTCAACTGAATAATAATCATACTCTGCATTTCCGGCTGATGATGTCGTGGCTGTGTAATAAATCTTTAGAATAATGCTGAATAATACTG